>PYUH01000185.1:5905404-5924836 GCA_016808085.1 Suaeda aralocaspica | reverse complement strand
GGAGGGGAATCGTGATTAGTAGAAAGTTAGGTAATCATAAAGGTAAACGGAAATGTTGAATTGGACAAACAAACATCATTAAAGGGAATCATAGCAGTTGATTGCCTTTTTCCTTTTTTGAATCCTCACACCAAACGCTCCTTGATTGGGGTTCATGTCTCTTTCAACCTCATCAAACTTTGAAACACTTAAGCAAGACATTGTTAAAAACTCTTGGGTCAGCTCTTGTGCAACCAGTTGGCCCTGTAAATATCATGCTGTCACAGGTTGCTCTGTGACTTGATGGATATGAGTTTTCTGGGATTTTCTTGAAAGTACCAACAGCAGTTGAGTTGAAGCTGAAAGTTATATGTGGTGGTCTGGGTCAGAACCTGTTTTGGTACCTTATTGTTTCTTCATATTTGTAGGTTTTATCTCTGCCTTTGGTACAAAGACGATCCAAAATCTCCGCACCAGTTCAGCTATCGCCTTGCCAGATTGAAATCCAAAGCAATTATTCGTGATTCAGGAGCCTTGTCTTCGTTGTTAACCAGAGATTCCATTAAAAAAATTACTTTGTGCCTAGGGCAGTACAATTCCTTTTCCAGAGGATTTGACACTATTCTTGGCATGCTTCTGGTTAGTATTAATATATTTGTTCTCTCTGTCGCGTTATTTATTTATTTCTAACATGAAGATTCATTTCAGGTTAGTCTACGGGACAATTCACCTGTAATCAGGGCTAAGGCATTGCGAGCAGTAAGTGTATCTGAATTGGATTTTCTCCAATTTGTAATTGTCCCTTTTCCATTTGGTCTGCCTTTTGTCCTGGACTCTTTCTTTGGTGGATTATTGGAATTAAAGGACCACAAACCTCTTTTTTTTTTCTTCACTATTTTTATATTATTAATTTTTATGCTTCCAACTGGGTAGGTTAGTATAATTGTTGAAGCTGATCCCGAAGTCTTGCGTGATAAGCGTGTACAAGTAGCTGTTGAAGGAAGGTTTTGTGATTCTGCAATATCTGTCAGGGAAGCTGCTCTGGAACTTGTTGGAAGGCACATTGCATCTCATCCGGATGTTGGTTTACAAGTATGTTTGAGTTGTCTTTCATATCTCTGTCTGGTTTTACTGGCTAAGATCTTATCGTGTTTCTGTTATGAATCTTCGTAGTATTTTGAGAAGGTTGCTGAGAGAATTAAAGATACTGGTGTAAGTGTACGGAAACGGTCAATCAAAATTATCCGAGACATGTGTACATCAAATGCTGATTTTGATGAATCTGCACATGCTTGCATTGAAATCATTTCTCGTATCAGTGATGAAGAGTCAAGTATTCAGGTATGGTTAACTAAATTATGATTCATGATTTGGAGTTTTTCACCATTATGCTCTAAAGTTTCAGATGAATTGTCTTATTTTTTCTTCCCTTCTTGGAGGTGTAACAGTTTACAAAACTTGTGGCGCTTGTGGGCATTTTATAGTTGTAAGCCCTTTATATTATGGTGGAATGTTTTTCCTCTTTCCTTCCCATCACCCCTTAACAAAACTGTGGAAGCCTAAGCGAAATAAACATAATAAATGGGAGTAGACCGATCATTCAAGTTTATTCTGAACAAGAAGGGGAAAAAAGGTTGCCCTCTTGCCCTTGTAGCTGATCATGTTCCCTTGTATGACTAATGATAAATATTGCACAACTCACCCATGTGCCTAAAACTAGAGCTGTCCCTGAGGATTTGTAGGCTGAGCGAAGTAACAAATATGGGCCCTATAAATTTGACTAGTTTAAAAGTATTGATATTTAGGAAATTTTGTCCAAAACTACCTTAGTTTTATCAGTTTTTTTGGGAAAAACTACCTTCTTTTTCGTTTGTTCTAAACTACCTTAAACTGTCCATTTATCTTTTTTCATGAAATAATTTTTGTAATGCATAATTATACATAATCATAGAAATTATAATTTTTCATCCCGTCAATTTTTTTTAAATATTATTGTACATAATTTGTTTTTTTTTTTTTTGATAGATTAATTTGTTCTAGTACATGCATTATTTTACTATTTGACACTATTCACACGTGCCCTTTACAATCATTATTGAAAGTTTGCAACATACACGTAAAACAATTTATAGTGAAGTTATCTTGTTAGATTCTTCTGAATGTGTAGATTATTAATGTCTAATTGCAAATTATTTCTCTTGAAATCTTTTGAACCTCTATTTTATTTACAATATTATTTTTATCTTTTTAAAACCTATCCTATTGAATAATTTATCTTATTTGTTAGAGAGTTTATTTATTTGTTAAATTATCGTTTTAATATCATTGGCTAAATTCCCTTATATGACGTGTAATTAATTTTTAGTTTTTTTATGATTCTTCTAATTTAATGTTGCCCGAGAATTAGTTAAATCCGAAAAAATGAAGTATGTTGAACACGATTGGCCTATAAAAGATAAAATCCTATGTGGTGCTCCATATGCTCTCCAATAATACAATTTTAGATATGTATTTTATTATATAGAACTTTGAAAAATATGAATTTGTAATAATTCAATAAATTGAAAATGTTTAGAAAAGTAAACTCTTACATTTAAACTGGTGTTTTATATCAAGTTTGTAGCTTAAAAAAAGAAGAAAATTAGATGCAAAGATTTTTTTTTTCTAAAAAACTTCATATAGAATTAATTAATGTGGAGAAAAAGCATTCATTTATTTTTAATGCTATCCAAGTAATCTTTGAGCCAATTTCTCGGGTCCTAGCCCCCACCCTCAGACTGGCTTGCCTAAAATTTTACTCAATATTGCCCTGTATTTGCAAAGCAACATTCTGCATTTCCCTGTATCTGTCTTTTGCAATGGCTTCCGCTTATATAAGAAAACTAGGTGCAAAAGTATATACATGGGTTAAAGTGGTACATGGTGAAATATCCCAATAGGAAAGGAAAAGGCAAAAAGATATTAGGGAAAAAGCTAATTTGATTGGTTAAAACGCTAAAAAGGGGGATTTATTGTGGATTTAAGCAATGTAAAAACGGGGGATCTAAACCATTTTAGTTGAAGATGGATTGATTTGGATAAGCTGAAATGAAACTAGGGAATGATTATGAAAGCTCCAGGCCGTGGTGTTTGTCTTTAGTTGGCTGGGCATTTTTGTGATGGCTGTGCACTCATTGGCCACTTCCTATGCTTTTGTCCCTAAGCAGGTGAATGGACTAATTTTTCCAGAGAAGTTGGAGGGGAGAGGAGGGGGTGGATCAATTTAGAAGAGATATACGTGAAGGCTTAGAAGTGGAAAAATTGTGTTAGAGGGAATGAACATGGCAAGAAGATCAATCACATATGGAGCCATCATCACAGTATGGAAAGATTAAAAAAATATATTAAAAAATAATTAACAGCAGGGACGAGAGGAGAGAGTGACAGAAATATATTGGTTTTTAGAAGGGATGCATATTATGTTATTATGCGTGGTTAATAGTTTCTGAAAAAGGTGTTATCTAGGCATCTAATCAGGTCATTTTTCGAATATTTGTATGTTGGCCCAAAATAAAATGTCTAGTGGTCATTTGTATCACTGTTTGTCAGTTGCCAAAATTTTGACATGGTTACTTGAAGTGAATGGGAGGGTTAGTGGAAGGGTGGGTGCCTTGAGCAAGCATAAGATGGGTTTTGGTTAAGTTAGGGACATCATACCCTGGCAAGATCAGTCATTCAAATCATCAAAGAAGACCAGTGGTTGAAGTGAATTGAAGAGTTGATGGAAGGTTGGGGGTTTCAAATAAGCCTTATATGAGTTTTGGTTGAATGACTTTGGTGGGATCATGTCATCTTTAAATAACACAGCTGATCCAGAAGACATATCTCTGCATGTTTTGCATGCATTGTACCTGGCATATATTACATGTAGCTTATACTAAGACACTTAGAATATTGTGTGCCTGAGGATATGATGTACGGAGGTCTGTCCTGTACTGCATCTTGAACTTTTGGTAGGTCACGTTAAGTTAGTAGCTTATAAGTATTCATTCTAATCTGCAGATGAGTTATAATGTCACCCCCTTGCACAAATGGTTTGGGGGCTTTCGGCTTTGGGTGAATCTTGTCCTGTAGCTCTCTGAATCATATTATGTGTTTCCGTGCTTGTTTACTTCAGGTTCTTATGTGAAACTCTTTTACCGTAATGACAGGATCTTGTTTGCAAAACATTTTACGAGTTCTGGTTTGAAGAACCTGCTGGGAGACAGTATTTTGGAGATGATAGTCCTGTGCCATTGGAGGTGGCTAGAAAGTCTGAACAGATAGTTGACATGTTGAGGAAGATGCCAAATAATCAATCTCTTGTCACTGTCATCAAACGCAATTTAGCTCTTGATTTTTTGCCCCAGGCAAAGGGTACTGGGATCAATCCAATGTTACTGGCAACAGTGCGCAAGCGTTGTGAGATGATGTGCAAACATTCATTGGAAAGAATATTGCAGGTATATTCGCTGCGTATTTTATGAGCTATAAACATGGTCTCATTTATTTGATGTGCTGGTTTTTTTAACAGGTAGAGGAAATGAACTCTAAAGAGGGTGAGCTGCAGATACTTCCTTATGTGACTGTCTTGCACGCCTTTTGTGTTGTGGACCCGTCACTCTGCACACCTGCTTCCAATCCTTCTCAATTTGTCGTCACACTGCAGCCATATCTTAAGAATCAGGTAATTTGCATTTTCCAATCCCTGCTGTTTTTTGCTTAATATTTGTTTTGCATATAAGTTGTCCTTTCTGAATCTTGACTTTTTTTGCAAGATTGCTTGTGTGGATTTTTCCAGAATTTTTTTTATTGATGTAATGATCTAGGTTTTCTTGAATTTTTTTTATTGACTGTAAACTTTGACCAATTTGCTGAATGCTGAGACTAGCCGTTTTGCTGGATGTTGTGGTTCTAATGATTAGGCAATGATGTTTATGTTTGCTTGATTGGGGTTGTGTCTCTATGGCATTTGAGGGTCTTCTTGCAATGACCCTAATCATCACTTGAGTGTGTGAAGATGAGATCGTTTCAACAAATATGTTACGTAAGCATCGTTTTTTTCCTATATCACATCTCAAATGCTAATTCCGTGCCTGCAATTTCGCACCGTGATGCTTCCCAGTGCATTGTTATTGGTACTCTGTTGCATATAGAAAAAGATCTTACATGGTGTTGAATGGAATGAGAAGAATTGAATAGAAAGTAAAGGGATGTTTTGCAGTATAGGGTTTTGGCCTTTCGTCAACCTGTAGGAATTAGTGATTGTATCATTAAAGTCATAAAACTGACAGGGCTGCTGATGGACCTTGTCTACCGTAGGCTTGTAAATTGTAACAAGTAAAATATTTGGCTTAAATTGTTCAACTGATGAATGATTACACCTGCTTGTTGTTTACAGAATTGCAAATACTTTTAACAGAAATGCCTGTAATCTGTGTATGTCATAATCATTTGCATGCATTCCCCTCTATCAGCCTATTAAGATTTCTTCTAGTTTTTTCTCAGTCCTGTGATTTTAAGCATTGATAGATTAGAGTGTAGTGTAAAATTATATATTTATAGTTTTAAGCAATTTTTTGTGTTGCGTTTCTGTCTTGACTGGGCTGATGGGCAGGAGATAATGAAGTTGAATTTTGCTTGATTGGTTGATATTTTTGTTTCTGTGCTAAGGTTGATAATCGTGTCGTGGCTCAACTTTTGGAGAGTGTCATCTTTATAATAGATGCTGTACTTCCTTTACTGCGAAAGCTGCCTCCAACTCTTGTTGAAGAACTTGAGCAGGATCTGAAGCAGATGATTGTTCGCCATTCGTTTCTGACAGTTGTACATGCTTGCATCAAGTAAATATTTTACTGCTTGTTATTATTCTGCAATTGTCTGGTATCATCCTTGCATATTCACAGTAATTGCTTGGTCTTTGTATTCTATAATGGAATGACTGGGCGAAAAATTGCAACTGTGTGATGTATTGGATTCCTAGCTTCCTTAAATGCACCCGTTAGTTCTTGGATGAGGAATTTAGTCCTTCTACTCAGGTAGCAATCTCTGTATAAAATAATATATGGCAAATCCGATCATGTTGGAATCCAGGCTTATGTAATCTTTAATTACATCCTCCATCCACATTCCACAGCATAGCTGATGCTATGATAGTGTAAATAGGATGGCTAAAGGGAGGACTAAATTTGAACAGTGTTAGTATCTACAATAATGTGCTCCCAAGTCTGTAGTAGAATGGTTTGAACAGAGGTGGTATTGCATATTTTGTTATTTGTCTTACTAGATTTGAAAATAACAGATTTATGTAAAATGCACCTAGTTAATTTTAGATACTTGAAGGAACTAAGTATGAAACTTAGGGGGTATCCATGAGTATGTGATTCTATGGGGATAGGGTAGAATTACAATCCCTTGGCTTTCTAACTGTAGGGAAAAAATGCCAAGTAAACGTCGAAATGGTATCGCATCTACTCCATTTTACTAAAAAAATTTCAACCAAACGCCCCAACAGTGTTGGTTTCTCTCTTCGTGATATGACCTGACAGCTGGACCTTCAACTAAAGAAGGGATCAAGTCATCAAGGATTCTTCATATCAGAACTGTGATCACCTTTGATGAAGTCTTTGTCGGCTTGGTTCGGTGTTGATTCTACTAGGACCAAGTTATTTATTGAGATATCATGTAGTTGAAGATCTATAGGATTTCCTTCTACGTTAGTGTGCTCTTAGGCCTATCTTTTTCATTGGGTTTTTACTTAACATATTAGGGTTTCAGGACCAATAGATACCTCAAACTCTTTCCATTGACGAACATGAGGGTTGTTGGTTCTTAAAGATCTCATTTTTCTCTTGATTTTCATCATTATGGCATTATATGCATGCCAATATATATTGTATATCCCAGGTTCTCCTTTGTTGAGAAAGGGATTAGGGGTCCATGTTTTCTTGTGAGTATTTTGTTCATAACCGTGAATTTTTAGCTTTTCAAATTATCTGATGAAGTCATTATCCTATCTGTTATAGGTGCCTCTGCTCCTTGAATAAAATTGCTGGAAAAGGAGCTAGGTTAATTCAGTTTCTCATTCAGGTGTTTGTTAAACGTTTAGATGCTCTTAGTGCTGAGAACAAACAGGTTTGTTCCTCTCCTCTTTTCCTGCCAACTCTGGTACTGCTATTTGATTTCCCTGTTGATTGTTGATTCAGAGCTGTTATTGAGCTGGAGTTATCCATTTCACATCTTTTTGTTGTCTAAAAGTATTTATTTTAAAGTTTTTGTGTATTCTTGCTGATATTCAATGTTTGTATTCTTATTTCCCTCAAATAAATTAAAATTAATTGTTCATTCACAATAGTTACAAGTTTTATGTTTTAGATCAACGGAAATTTAAAAAAAAAAAAAAAACAACTGTAATAACTTTTCCATTATACTTCTAGCTTGTTTGGTTCATTAAGGAAGGGAAGGGAAGTGAAAAGAAAGGAAATTAATTCGATTTTTTTCATATTTGATATCAAAAAGAGGAATGGGATAAAATCCTATGTTTGGTCGATATTAGTAAAGGAAGGAGAGACAAAATTGGCAGATCTATTTTGTAAAGCTCCAGCTTTATATATTCTCTTTCCTCCCAATCCCCCCAATATTGGGAGGAAAGGGAGTGGATAAATTATTATAACCTTTCACTTCCTTCCATTTCCAATCAAATCTCATTTTTTTTGTTTTAAATCAAACATTGCAAATAACCTATTTTTCCTTTATTTCCTCCTAAATCCTTCGTTCCAAATAAAATGTAAGATATCCTTTATGCATTGTTTGGATACAAGGAAATGGAGAGAAAGGGAGGGAAGGGAAAGGAAAGGGGACAAGCCTCCTTGTTTGGATAGTTAATTGGGGGAAGGAGGGGGAGGGAGAGGGAGAGGGAGAGATCCATTTTCCCTCCTCCTTTAATAAGCACCATCTCTCCAACATTGGAGAGATTTGGAAGGAAAATGGAACTTCCTTCCTCCCTTTCTTTCCCCTCCCCTTCCACCTATTTCTCTCCCCTCCCTTTCCCTTCAAACTTGTTATCCAAACAATGCTTAAGATTCCTAAATTTCCATGGTTAATGTAAGGTTTGACTTATCCCTCACTAGAGCTCACTGTAGAAATAAAAAAGGATTGTTGTGTAAAAACAATAGAATTTTTTTTTTTTTTTATAAGTTCTTGAAAATGTCTTAAGGCTTTTTTTGACTTTGTTAAGATGAATCCCATGCTGGCATGAAGAAGTAGCTGTGGATGGGATGTAACCGAAACACTATTGATTTTTAAGCTACTATACTAGGTTGCACTAGAGCGGGTATGGACACGGGTATTGGTATGGGTACAGGTACGGGATATTACAAAAAAAATTTATAGGATACGGGTACGGCAAAACAAAAAAATATTTAAAAAATAAATTTTACATTTAAAAAAAAATGTAGCTTCATCACATAAGTCCATAGTTATTAATAATTCATAATTATTTATAATATAAATTAAAAAGATAAAATACAACGAAAACATAAAATACAAACTTAAACTCTCACATAACATAAAGATGCAAATTACAATTATAAGTATGAGCAAATCACAATCTGAAAAAACAATTCACTTAGACGCTAATAATTGTATAATTAATAACTTAACAATTATCAATAAAGAATGGGATGCTGCACACCCACGACGTGAGCCACTAGCAAATACAAAGTACAATTACATTTGACCAATTAGCTTTATCAACTAACCTTTGACTCCAGCCAATTAGCATTAACAACTTGCCTTTGACAATTAGAAAATACAACGAACGACGCACACCCATAGTTGCACACCAACGAGTCGACGACACACACCGATGACGCCAGCTGCCCACGACACACAACCACCGGCCCACAGCTTCAAACTTAGAACCAAACCTGTAATTTATAAAAAAAAAATTGGAAATTTAAGGGTAAGAAATTCAGATTTTTGGAATGGAGAAGGAGAGAGAAGATCAAAAGAGAGTAGCAGCATGGTAGTAATGTAGTCCGTATTACAATAATCGGAAGAGATACTCACCGGATAAGGCCCATAAAGGAGGACACTGCCCATACCCACCACCTACCCAACTGTACCCGTACCCAAAAATTTCAAAAAAAAAAAAACCACCGGACGGATTTCGGCGTGTCAACACCGCTACACCCGTCTCGTATGGGTACCCATACCCGACACCCATAATTCTATAATTCACCTTAAATTGATGATGAATCCTATAATTCCTAACCAGGTCTTGGAAATACCCTGCGAAGTAAAAATGATTAGTATGCTGCTGCAATGAAGTTGTGACCATATGTGAGAATGTGGTTTGAAAGTTTAATAGTTTAGTGCCTGTGCATCGCACAATTATACTATCTTTATGTTAAGAAACACCAATTTTGTATGCTTAGTAAAATAAAATAGACATACTTTGTAGGATAGAATTCCTACCATTGTGTTTCTTTCATCCCATAATTTTTGCTATATTATACATATTATTTTTGCTCAAATTTTTATACTTATTTCTTAAAATATCTAGATGCCCATAACAATTCCTTGGTAATTTTGTTCCTTTGTTCTTAATTTTTTGGCTTAATGACAAAGTAACAATTAATATCAGTGAGTATTAGAAAGTACTACTAATAAAGGTAATATAGATGCGAAGTATGCATAAGTAGAAGAAGTATGTTAAAAGATGGGTCAATTCAGTAAAAGCTAAGATATATATATAAAGAAATAAAAATAAAAAATAAATAAATCTCTAGTATAGTATGGAGTACAAGCTTAGCTACATTACAAATTCCAAGATGAAGTTGTGTTAGAACCATAGTATAGTACTGCATAGTATTTTGGGGAAAAAAGTATATATATATATATATATAGTGTTCTGTGGTATTCTAGGGAAGCAAAGTTTGCTTGCATTAAGTGCTTTGAATTTTTTTAATCAATTTAATGAATTTAAGTTAATTTTAATGTATTTAATAAAGAAAATAAATAATGTTAAAATCATGAAAAAACCATAGCTTGCCATTGCAATGGCCTTGCTATTGAATCTATTTTTGACTAAAATGTGATTTAGGTGGTTGACTCGTCATGTGATTTCCGACAGTTTGTTTTCTGCTCATGTGCTTTTTCGTTTGCAAATGAAGTAATATGATAGAGGTTGTAGCTGACATTAACTTCTATTTTTCCCTCTTGAATTTAGCAAGTTGGCCGATCTCTATTTTGTCTCGGGTTGCTTATCCGCTATGGGAGCACCCTGCTGAGTGCATCTAATGAAGGCATTGACATTTCTAGCAGTCTCAGTTTGTTTAAGAAGTATCTTCTTGCTGATGATTTTGGTATAAAGGTCAGAGCCCTGCAGGTAAGGTATCTTTTTCTTTTGCTTTATATATGCAGTTTATTCATATATATGCTCATACAAGTGGTACACTTCCCAGGCATTGGGTTTTGTTTTGATTGCTAAGCCTGAATGTATGCTGGAGAAAGATGTTGGAAAGATTTTAGCAGCAACTTTGTGTTCCAACTGTGATGCTCGTCTCAAGGTAAGAGGCCTATCTTGTATGCTAGTTCCGCATCTTATTTAGTAAATGTTATGCTTCAGAGTCCTCACTGAACAGACTTCCTTGTCAGCTGCAAGCTCTGCAAAACATTCATGATTATCTCCTTGACGCTGAGAGTCAGTTGGGGTCAGACACAGTAGAAGATAATGAGGTTAACTGTTCCGAAGATGGTGGTTCTTCTGTACCTGTTGCTGCTGGTGCTGGTGATACTAACATTTGTGGTGGAATAGTGCAACTTTATTGGAACTATATCTTGGAAAGATGCTTAGACACGAACGAGCAAGTTCGTCAATCTGGCCTGAAGGTACGAAATCTGTAGCTTTACGCTCGTGGGTAATGTTGTAGTAATAGCATGTAAACTATGACAATTCTATTCCACAATATTGAATCGGGTTCACTGAAAAGGGGGAAAAAGTGAATTGACCCACAAGTATTTCCTAGTTAGCCCAATTACTAAGGGCATATGAATTGTTTTCACCCAAAAGGACAGCTTAGAAAATTTTAATTTAATGTTTTTTTAACTCGTAACATTGTGATTGTCAACGCATGCAATTTCGCCTCCTGTCACACCTTTTTTAATTTGTCATGGTGCCACATCACATGTGACATGACAATATTGCATAGGACTTTGAAGTATTCACCTTAAAAAATGTTTGGGAGCAAATCTCAAACCTTGACCTTTTACATCGTACTTTAGTACATTATCACCATGATAACAGTTACTATACTTTCTCCACCTAGGATCTTTTTCTTGGTGCATTGCTTTATTGAAATCGTTCTTAGTTTTATCCTTGTTGTGAGTGTCAATTTTTCTATGGATGTTCACATCATACACTAAACCCCACCACTGGCCACTGCTGCTACCCCTCTCCTTCCCCTTGAACCACCAGATTCACCCCTCCCCTTTCCAGAAAACCTATTAACTCCCCCTGAAAATCCATAATAGCCATTAGCCAGCTCCCTTCCCTGGAATTCCCTAGATCCCCCCCCCCCCCCTCTCTCCAATAGCCATCTCAAATGCCCTGAAAACCCACTCGAAAACCGCCATTAACCATCTCGGAAAACCCCAGAAACCCCTTGAAACCAATTGAAAACCCAACCTAAGAGCATGAACATTATCAACCCCCACTTAATTTCTCTCTCCTCACCTCATTAGTCCACATCACTTTCCACTAACTTTACTAAATACTCTTCCCATTTCACAATTTTATACCTACATTCATTAACCTCCTCATTTACCTTATATCCTCCACTTTTCCATGTTCCACCACCATTTCTTCCTTCTACTTTTTGTATCATGTAGGCCCACTTTGGACATGGGAAACTCTCATTTTTACCAACCTCCCCTTTAGAAAAAATTTTAACTATTAAGGGAAGCCTCCTACATTGATGGGAAGATTCATTTTTCCAATTTTTTTCCTTTGGGAACGAATGCTGTAACCTCCCCCCCCCCCCACCCTCCCCCACTCACCCCGAAATAGCGTGAAAACCACCCCAGACCCAGCTTAAACCACCATCCTCCCTCCTTGAAACCCTAATTTCATAACCCTTGGGTTTGCGTCATGCGGGTCAGTCTGAGTGACCGGTGGAAGTCGGTGAGCAAACTAGAGGGTCAATAATACAAAAGTCGCCGACCAGAAGTGGTGGAGGGAAGATGAGGGGCATAATGAAGTGGGGGTGGTTGTAGAAGGTGATTCCTTTTCTTGGTGCAAAACAAACAACTAGCTAAAACTAAGGTATTAGCTTAGCAATCTCCCTTCTCCTTCTCCAATCAAATGATCCCTAAAGGTTTTGATAATGATGTTGATGAAATAATTAGGAGGATAAAGATTAGGCTGTAAAAATTTTGTTGAACATGTGTTAGGTCTAAAACTAATTTGGTTATCAATCTAGCTGTGTAGTATAGAGTGTGTAGTATAGAGTACAGATAGATTATCAGGAATATTGACATGTGACGTTTGTCTGCTTTGTTTGGTAAAACTTCTTGCTTTACACTGATTTGAAAAGGAAAATCTAGAATTGATGAGAGAAATTAAAAAAAGAAGAACTTTGGAAAGAAAAATTTGCATATTAAGGGGCCGTTTGATTGGGGGTATTAATCAAAGGGAATGGGAATCAATTGCCTCCATTCCCTTTGATGGTGTTTGTTATGACACTTTTACCATTCCCATTCCCCCATTCTAACACTTTACCATTCTCTACCCTCCCTCTTTCTTTTGCATTTTCTTTCTCCATCTTCCACCCAACCACCCAACAACCACACAAACCACACTGCCATAACCCTAACCACCAAATCAACCACCCACCTCCCCTCCCCCACCCTTCGCCAACACCTCAGCCATCTCACCACTAAAACCCTAACCACCCCAAAACAAAACCCTCTCTCCGACCCCTGAAACTGCGTAGGGTGGTTTCTAGGTTTTTTGGAGAGTTGGGGCAGAAGGGGGGAGGGAGGGTGGCGAGTGGTGGGGGAGAGTCTTGAGACGCTGGCGAGGAGTGGGCAAGGGTGGCAAGGTGTGGTTTTTATGTTTCTAGGGTTAGTTTTGGGGGCCGTTTTGGGCGACGAAGGGGCCGGCGGTGGGTGGGGGAAGCCGGAGGTGGATGGGGTAAGCTGGCGGTGGGTGGATGAGTGAGTGGCGAGGGGTGGGTGGGTGGTTTATGGGTTTTCCTAGTGACTTGAGAAGGTGGTTGTGTGGGTGGCATGGTGGTTGTGGCATTCCTTTTCTTTTTGAAAACAAACAACTACCTACATCTAAGTTATTATTATTCCATTCTCATTCATTCCCATTCCTAAAGTCATTCTCTTTCCCCTTTTCTAACTAAACGGCCCCTAAATTTTTAATCCTTTTGCTGCTGCAAATGTAATTTAGGTAAACCGTTTGAACATTGGCAGTCTTTTGTGTATTTGTTATGGCTTTGAAATCAACTGCCATCACAGTTTTGTGTGCTTTACCTTGTCAAATGTACTTTGTGTATTCTGTGAAAGGCCAACGCTGACTGCTAGTCTGATATTTCATCAAGTGGATGTTTTGTTACTTGACTTTGTAATTCTTCTGAACAGATTGTTGAAGTGGCACTGCGCCAAGGTCTTGTACACCCAATTACGTGTGTCCCATACCTCATTGCCCTGGAAACGGATCCTTTGGAAGTGAACTCAAAGTTGGCTCATCATCTGCTAATGAATATGAATGAGAAGTATTATTCTGAAACAATGTTGATAGTTTGTTTATTCATTTCTATGGTTCCGCTCAATATTTGAGGATTGTTTCAGATATCCAGCATTCTTCGAGAGCCGACTGGGTGATGGGCTACAGTTGTCATTTAACTTTATGAGATCAATGAGTGAGAATTGTGTCAACTCGAGTTCTAAAATCCAACACAAGATTCCCGAAAATTTGAAGGGGAAATATGAGGATCCATCTTTTGCAAATGCAAGGATTGGAGTTTCTCGTATATACAAGCTCATACGCGGAAACCGGGTTTCTAGAAACAAATTCATGTCATCAGTTATCCGCAAATTTGATAATCCATGCTGGAGTGAAACAGTTATCCCCTTCTTGATGTAAGCTGTCCATTTATTGCTACTTTGTGGGCTTCATTGTTATGTGATGGTTTTTATGAACTTATTGCCTTTGATGATTTCTAGGTACTGCACAGATATTCTTGCTTTGCTCCCTTTCACAACACCTGATGAGCCTCTGTACTTGGTGTACGCCATAAACAGAGTGATACAAGTTAGGTCTGGAACACTGGAAGCAAGTTTAAAAGCTTTCAGCTCTCATTTCTCCCAGCGTAGTGTGCAGAAGGTTCAGACAGAAGACAGGAGTTTTTGGCAGGATTCAGCCATTAATCCTGCTGTATCTTTTGAGTTAAATGGTCATGTTGAATTGCATGAGGATGGAAATTCTCATAGTACAGTGAAGGAGGAAAGTGTACATGTATCGACAAAGACCTCTGGACCTCAATTGCTCACAGAGGATGGTCAGCAGCGTATTCAGGTAGAACTTCAGTGACATGTTAATTACTCCCTCCGTTTCAGTTTGTTGGTTACGTTTAGAATCTTATGAGGTTATTTAAGTACGTGAATAGTGAGGTTAATATTAGTTGTTTTCATTGAAAAGTGCTGATTTCAGTACCTTAATTACTTAATTAGTGCTCATAATAATTAATGCAATTCTTTCTATTTGATTTAGCCAATCAAAATCAAGAGCGATTTGACCATAAACTTGTTATAATAAATGCTTTCAATTAAGAACCAATAAGTATGGTTTATATAAATGAAAAGATTCCAAACGTAACAAACCATTGGAAACACCCTAAACGGAATACGTAACCAACAAATTGGAACGGAGGAAGTAGCTATTTAGATGGATTGTTTTCCATTATCTTTTCGAATCTCATCTATGATGAACTATCAAGAATGTTGAGGCATATGTTATCTCTTCACAGTCAAACATTATGATGCAATTACCCTTTTGTTTAGGGATCGCTATTGAGCCTGTTTTAGAATTTTGATTTCGCATATTGGCTTGCTGTTCATGTTGATTTTGTATATTTTGTGTTTCTCTGTTATCACACTGGACATACATGAAATATACTTTGTATAGTTATAGTGTAAGGGAAACCATAGTTTAAGTCTTTAAGAATTGAAGAACCACATAGCATAGTTTAGCTGTAAAATATTTTTTTTAACAATAACAGAGATATGGAGTTCTTGCAGGCCGTCTGTCTTGCAGCTTCTGCTGTTCAGCTTCTTCTAAAGCTGAAGAGGCATTTGAAGATTGTGTATAGTTTAGATGACGTTCGATGCCAAGTAAGTCTATTATGTCTGTGCCTTGCTAGTTCTTTTCAATGCTGATACTGATTATTCTTGTTAATATATACCTTGTTTAACCTTATCCTTTAAACAGGCATTTTCTCCTACCGAACCTCCCAAATCTGGAGAAGCATTTTCCAGACAAAATATTCCCTTTGTGATTGGTGACATAAAAACCAATTTGCCTTCTACTTCTGAAGAGCTGACCCGGAGATACCAGGTATAACGTAATATATTCCTAATGCACCGTGCATGTTGCACACATACCATATATGATTTGTGGGACTTGTTACTGCTGGTTTGTCTTTCAGTCTATTTTTGTATTGTATCTGTAGTCCTCTGTCCAGGCCTGTTACCCTTTTGTTTCATTTATGCTGTTAATTCCTGGTCTCTGGTATTTAGTCTTCAATTTTCATTTTTAATAAATTATTGGTTCTATTCTCTTGGTTTATTGAAAGATATGACTAAACATCAAAGAGCTGAGGATAGTTAGATAATTTGAAACAGTTGAATGTAGATTAACACTCAAATTAACAGGGAGCATGTTTAAGGGAGAAGAGAATGGATTAACAAATCCAGTATATTAACCAAAGATGCTCCTTTTAAACCACAAAATGTGCTGTTACAGAAAATGGCTTTTTAATTTGTTCTACACTACCCTTTAACGTTATCAGCACATTTAACTCTGAAGAGGTAGTCCAGGGTTAAATATACGATCAAAATAATCATTTTCCAGATGTAAGCTGCGGAAGTATGGGAATGCATTAATTGTTTCTTGGTTCTATTCTGGCTGTTTATTGTGTTCTTTATTGCTAACAGGAATTCAAGAATGCTCTAAGGGAAGATACAGTTGACTACTCAACCTACACAGCAAACATTAAGAGGAAACGCCCAGCCTCTCGAAGAGGAGGTAAGCAAAGCCGAACGATTGGGAGAGATGATGAAGAGTATGAAGATGATGAAGATTGGACAGGCGGAGGGCGGAAGCTACATAGTGGCCGACAAGGCAACAGTGTTAGGGGGAGCAGGCGGTTGTAGTTTGTACATAGTAGGTTAGGCTAACTTGTACAGTCTTGTAGCGAACATTTAAAGGAAACATACAGAGAAGCACGAAGGAGAAATTGTTTTGAAGAAACAAAGGATAAAAGACGAGTGAAAAAGCCACAAGTATGTAGCGTCTGTGAGGGCTTGAGCTTTTGGTTGCTGTTTCAATCTGGTAACTTGGTCTTGGGTACCAATTGTACAAAGATATTACTGTAGAAATTTAGCCATATTACTCCCAGGCTTTTTCATCTAATTTGAAGTAGAAAGGGTAGTGTCGCCCCTATTTTGTATCTTGGGGTTTGCCTTTCTTTACACATCGTGTTGTAAAGGTGGAACATTTGTATATTGGATTTAAGTTCTAAAGTTGTACTCATTTATGTTTCATTTGTTTTGATGGAAAACAATTTTCATGGAAAATGATTTTTTAAGAAAACTAATTTTCAACGGAAAAGAAATTAAAAAAAAAAATTCCTTTGTTTGTTTTGGTGGATAATAACTCATAGAGAAAAAAGAAACTGAAAGGAAAGGGGAAGGAATAGGTAAGAGAGAAATAAAAAAGTAAAGAATAGGAAAGAAAATGTGGCATATCTTATTTATAAAAAAGGATAAAAAAGGGATTTTCCTTTTTACAAAGAACTTTTTCACCTTTGTTTTTCACTCATTATCAAAACTAACAAAGAAAAATGGGAAAGTGAGAAATTATTTTTCGGGAAAGTGTTTTTCTTCAAGAACAAACGGAGCCTTAGTGGAATGTAAATTTAAGAATCAAGACTCTTTGGTGTTGTTTGGTCTACTCAAAATTTTCAAATGAAAAGGTTAGGGGGAGGGGCTTTTTCATTAGAGTTTTGAAGAGAAAAAAATTAATTTTGAAAAAAAAAAATGTATGTTAATGAATGTTATTGTACTTTTTTAAAAAAGTACAAAACTATAAACAATCGGTTAAACGTTATCAAACATCTTTACACAATCAATTATTCAAAATAACAGTTAAATCATCTAACTAAATAGTAAACCTCTAATCATGAATTCTAACCTCTAATTATGAATTCTAACCTCTAAATCACCAAACAGAGTCTTTGTGTTATTCAACAAGCAATTGCTCTGCTTATTAACCCATTCCCCCCCCCCCCCTTCTTTTTTGTGGGGAGAATTAGAGTAGAGAAATATAAAAGGGGTTTAGAGTGATGTTTTGAATTTACATTAGCCTTAGAACCTGAACGATGCACGAGCTTGTCTAATTTTTTAAATCAAACACTAACTAAACTTGTTTACTTGTAATAAGTAATAAAAAATAAACCATAGTTTCATAAAAACAAATAACACCTCAACTATAGTTTTTTAAACATGTTTACATAGGAATCTAATTTACAAATTAGCAAGTAAGTAATGGAATATTGAAAGGGCTTGTCACTTACCTATCAAAAATAAACCTACAACTCTAATTAATGTAGTTAGGGAATCCTGGATCGAATCCACGGGGAGATACTGAATTTCTACTCATTCTAAAAAGTTACTTTGTTATAAAGGACATTTGAATTGATAGTCAACTAAAATACTAATTAGCACTAAAAACATGAATTAAAACACAAATACATCAATCAAAGTAAGCCAATAGCATTGATTCACAATAAACTGACAACAAACCAATTAACAACCGATTAACAAATAACTAACGCTCTGAATTAGATACATTAATTAACTCGAATCTAGACTCTTTCAAAACTTCTTAATTGCTCTCGTTCGCTTAGACTCGTTTTGCCAATTATCTATGTGATCAAATTGTGGTAATCTTATCTCTCGGCATCAATTTCGATAATTATCAAACTAACAATTAAACCTGACCAGAATTCAATTTAAAGCAATATAAATTGATAACAGGAATTCAAATTCGATATAAATTAAATTAATTATCTACCAAACAAGTTCATCGGGATGGTTAATGGATCCTCTAAACCCTAAAAAGGAAACTAACTCACATATATTGAAATTCGACATAAATTAATTAATTCACTTTTATTATCCAACTTGGTTTAATTTGCATAATACACTAACGTTTTGTTTGGTTCAATTTTAGTAAAGGAAAGGAAGGGAAAGTAAGTGAACAAAAAATGAAGGAAGGGAAAATAAATCAAGTTTACTTTCCTATGTTTGGTTTCAAAGGCCGAGAGAAATCGGATGGAATTTCATGTTTGGTTGATATTAGTGAAGTAAAGAAAGTTAAAATTGACAGATATAGTTTCTAATTCGGTTATTTCACCATATACCCCTAAACTATTGCAAAATGTATGAAATGCCCTCGTTATTTCAAAAATGCACCATATGTGCTTAAACATTTTACTAAATTCACGATATACCCTTATATTACTAAATTTTATCTAATTAATTTACATAATTTAATTAAGTAATTTTAATTTAATTAAGTAATTTTAATTAGTATATTTAATACTCCGTAGTTTATTTAATTTAATTTTCAATTTGTTGGTAGTTAGATAAAATTTGGAATAATAAGGGTATATGGTGAATTTAGTAAAATGTTGAAGGGTATATGGTACATAACAACGAGATATTTCATGCCTTTTGCACTAGTTCACAGATATATGGTGAAATAACCGTTTTTAATTTTGTTTTCCCTCCCAAAATTTCCCAAATATGAGAGGATAGGAAAGAGCAAAAATTGTTACTCCTTTCCTTACATTTTCAATCAAATCCTATCTAATTTTTGAAAGCAAATGTTGGAATACACCATTATTATTATTTTATTTTATTTTTCTTTTCCTTACTTTCCTTTCCTCTCTAGTTCCTTCTACCAAGCAAGCTGTGAATGGATGAATTGCGTGCAAAAATGCAAAATCTACCCTTTGCATTTTCATTATAACTATGGGCATTTATGTAATTTCGGGTCTAGGAAATAGGATCAATGTAAAAAAAAAAAAAATTATAACTATGGGCATTTAGGTAATTTCGGGTCGAGTCATAGAGTCAATGT
>PYUH01000185.1:5852149-5881207 GCA_016808085.1 Suaeda aralocaspica | reverse complement strand
CTCCTGGTAGTTGATCCTTCCTTATTGGACTTCAATCTTCAACATGAGATATATTCATTTCTTCATACTCTTGAATAATACATTGTGTGTTTATCATTACTTCATCTTGTTAAATTGCCACAAATATTAAACTTATGCCTTCTTCTGGAAGCATATAAAGTAGCTGTTGATAATACATATTGATCATAATTTATGGCAACTGTGATTTATCAACATCATTGTCTAATCTTATGTAAATTAGAATTACATTTAAGTAATTCTTATTTGTTTATGTTCTTGGACCATAAAAGGTTATCCTTATAATATCAGTTCTGAAATGAACATAAGATCTTGATTAGCACTCACATACTCAAACTTCAGGTTGAGTGTTGTTAATTTAGTCTAAACTCTTCAGGAGTTGATAATAATATCACACATATCCATGAGGTGTTCAAAATACTTCGTATAGAACTTGAAACACTAGATATTTGAATATGTCTTGTACAAGTTCTTCCGAAACTTTTATGCATATTCACAACATGCTATTAAAACGCCTCCATCGTGATAATTTCATCAAAATATATCTCATTGGAGTGTAAAATTTTTAGTGTAAATCTTCATACTATTGTAACACACATCTTACTATAATGGACAAAATTACTATATCACAATTTTTGTATAAAATTGTACATGTAATATGTGAGATGTGAAATTTATATGGACAAGTTTTTGAGCAAAAACATATACTACGTATATAATGGTGATGCATCTAATCAATATTTGACACATGCAATAAATATGCGTTTATCTAGACTCACACATGCACCTAAATGTAAGATTAAAAAATGCAAGCACTGTACAATGTGGATTTCAAGAAACTATTGCTGGATTCTGGTCCTTGATGATCGGACTTCTGGTCCTTGATGATCATCATTATCACCTTTAGTTGGACTTCTGTCCATGATAATCATTGATCATTCTCAATATGTCGACATAAAAGTTGACTTTTATTTCAGATCCCTATTCTCAAATCCACTACTTTGCATATGCATATAATCCATCGGTTCATCATATACCGGTATCACATTTTTCAAGATATAATTTGCCTGTATTTTACAATGATATCTGAATACATTTCCCATGGTACCATTAGTCAATTATAAAATCTTCGTTCTTTATCATAGGCCATCTGTTATAATTCAGATATTTATACCACTTCCGGGGCATACATTATGACATTAATATACCTTACACTTTCAATAGTGTCAACTGCACTTTCTTGCCATTATTTATATTTATTTTGGAACCGATCATACAACCTACACTTCAGGTGTGTGATTCATGTATTATTGGCAAGATTTATCTCAATGTACTGTATATACATAATATGGCCAAAATGTATCTTCAATGCCATGGAAATGAGACAAACTGAATACAATCAAACCATAGATGTGCAACATACCTTTAAAGTATATAGACAAAAGTTGGCAATATATCTCAAATAGTCATTATAGGGATCATCACTTTATAATTTGTAATTTTGCCAAATTATCCCAATTCTTCTCCCTAAGTTGGTAAAATTTTCAAATATAGGAGATCATATCTTAACCAACTTAGTGGATAATTTCATGTGCAAAAATATTTCATCTAATAAAAGATTATTAACAAATTTCATCGTTTAGAAGAGATATATTCAACAAAATATTTGTCTCTTCTGGAGAACGATATTAATCGATGAAAACATCTCTTCTCTAACTATGATGCACATCACACATTTGTTTATAAATTCATCATAACTGTTCTCTTCTAGAGATTAATGACAATGGGGAGACAATTATTGTGCAGTTGTCGGTTTATTCTTGTGTGCTGACATCAACAGCCCCAATAAAAAAAATGATTGTTATATAAACATAATCATGACTTAGCTTATAGCATGTAACTCCACTCAATGGTGATCTTTTGGATTGCCAATGACTTTGATAATGAGCTTTAACTTACTTAATGTGTTAAATACAAGGTGGTTTGGTAAGCCTTTAGTTACATAATTGAATTTTATTCTACTTCAAGTGCGAAGCTACTACCAAAGACGTTGGGTTCATTATTCTAAAAGATCTCAAGTTATGCATTCATTAGGGGGAGAAAATACGTGTTGCACTCTTTTTCCCTTAACCATGGTTTTGTCCCACATTGGGTTTTCCTGGTGAGGTTTTTAATGAGGCAACATCATAAAACGTATTACGAAAGTGATGTACTCTTTTTCCTTCACTAGGTTTTTATTCCCACAGGGTTTTTCTTAGTAAGGTTTTAATGAGGCATACTATTCGATAATGGTCATCCAAGGGGGAGTGTTATATAATATATGTATTTAGTGGATGCCCATTATACCCCTATGATTATTCTAGTATATTCTAGATACTAGGTGTATAATTCTCTAAGGAAACCCTAATTGTTTCCATGTCTATATATATATATATATGTATGTACTCCCTGATAATTTAATAATATGAATACAGATCTATTATGTCCCACAAATACTCTCTACTACTTAAACCCTATTTTCTATAACATATACCACATTTTTCTTCCTATTTCTTACTCTCTAATTAATCTCTATACGTTTTTCTCCCCTTTTTCCTCTCAATTTCCTTTTTCTTTATGAGTTTTCTTCTACTAAAACAACCAAAGGAAAATTTTTTTTACAATTTTATTTTCCATTAAAAATATGAAACCACGATGGTAACTCATAAATTCAATAAAAATTCAAGATATCTCGTGAAAATTTGAAATAACGAGAGTACTCATAATGTCCATAAGGATACACAGTAGAAAAATTGTTTTTTTAAAATGTAGTTTGGTGGAGTAGGCTTGTGTAAATGGTTGGAATAACAAATTATGGATATGCATGGAATCCGTAACACAAGTGTGTTGATATCCGCCGCATCAAACGGTTAGCGGATACTAATGAACAAAACGACACTTAAAATTAAATTAATGATTCTACTAATTATTAAAAAAAAAATAAAAAAAAAATAAAAGTAGCCGTTAGGAAGCAGCGCGTCCAACGTTCCCTTTAGGCTATGTATTTCAACTTTCAATTCTCACCATCATCGCTGTTCAACTGGAATCATCTCTCTCTTTCACTTTCTCTCTCCTCTCTGTAAACACTGTGAGTGATTCAAATGGCGACTCCAACAAAAGAGGCACAAAGTGGTCGATCAAATGCGTCACATAAACATAAAAGTGAAGAAAATTCAAACCCAAATCTCAGTAGTCCGTGTCCCTCAATGAAATCCGGTAAGAAAAACACAAACGCAAACCCTAGTTTCGTATCCCCGAAAAAGAAGATGAAAGAGCGGAAGTTTGTGGTGGCGAAGAAGAAAGAAGATAGTGGTAGGAATTGTAAGTGTAAAGATAAGGTGAAGGGAAAATGTATGTGTGTTGCATATGATAATCTAAGGGCTTCACAGGAAGAATTTTTCAAGAGCAGAAGTGAAATTGTTAGTGTTAATGATGAAGAATTAAAGCAATCGGAAGGAGAAAGTTTAGGGAAAATCAAACGAAGAAGGGATATAATGTTGGAGGAAGCCAGACAAAGTGTTCCTGAAGAAGGTTCAGGCAGGGTGCTTCATTTGGTAAAGGCATTTGAGAGACTCTTGACTTTGCCTAAGGATAATGAGTCTGATTGTAATAAAGCTGAGGATCTCAAAGCAATGAAATGGGCGTTGCCTGGGTTGCAGCACCACCCTCCTCAGACACTGGAATCTACCACTACTGAGTTTTGTCCTGGGGATTTCTTCTTTAATGCTCAAAGCTTGGGATTGGATGCCTGTGTCTCGTCTTCATTGGATAGTTGCAGGGGAAGGTATTAATTAGCATTTGAGGACTTTTCTTAATTTTTATTTTTGGATTGTATTCATTTGATTGTGTGTTTTTTTTAGTGTTTCAAGCACAAGTTCTGTTGGTAGTCGACGAAGCCGGAGGAGTGTAAGCACTTCTGTTGCTTTGACTGTTAATGATTGTGCTGTGTATATATATATATATATATATATATATTGAGGCATATGCTGGTGGTATCATTTGCTTTTCAGGTCTCATTTTCTTCAGAGACTGTTGGCAGAAAAAAGAAGCAGCATAAAGTTACATCCCTGAGACCATTCAGGCTCAGGACAGAGGTATAAAACACGTATTATTGAATTCTTTGTGTTGCTCCTTGTATTTTGTGTAATAGTCTTCATATCATTGTCATTAGACTTGTTGAAGAATAGGAATATTTATAGTTGACAGAATCATCTTGTCCAATCTCAGATAATTAATCAATGCTTTCTAAATACTACTCATTAAATAGAAATGTTCAAGTAACTTAGTTCTCATATTTTTTTGCCCGTTGTTGTTCGACTTCTTGATGCATTTTTTTGCTCATGTTGAGGACTTTTCTTCTATTTGTTTCTGTATAGAACCATTTTGAGGTTCGAACACGTGTTTTGAATGACTGGTTACTTATTATGTGTTTCTTCCTTCTTCAATGGTTTTACCTTTCAATTATAGCAACTGTTACTTTTCTAGAATGATTGTTACCCTCCAATCATACATGGGGGAAACATTGGAAGATAGGGGTCCAACAATGTCAGTCATGCACTGTTCTACACTCCTATCTTTCACGTGTATCATTGTTCTGCTCGACTTCTGGCAGTACTCTCGAGATTGAGATTGCTACAAAGCTCTGTATTTTTTTATAGATGAGTACCATTAAGGATCATAGCTCTCATGTTATTGCTTTGTCGTTTGGATATGTACATCTAGTTTCAGAAAGATTTTGTGATTGTTTTAGGGGAATAAATGGTGACATTGGACTTTTGGTTTTAACTGTAAGGATGAGCTTTTATTTCAAGTTTAGAATTAGTTGGTGATTCCCTTGGCTGTACTAGCTTCTGGTGTTTCTGTAATGTAAAGGTTTTATCATTGCTTGCAAGTTATGTATTATGTAGTATATGCTAATTTTCATGTATCTTTTGTGTGGCAGTATGCAGTATAAAGCTTTTATCATCTGTAGCAAGTTATGTTGCTCCATAACCTTGAAAATTTATTGTTTTAACTTATACCTCTTTTCTGCTTTCTGATTGTAAAAGATATATAGTTAGCAGCAAACTCATGTAATGAGACTTGCGTACCTTATTAAGCTTTTATAAAGAAACATTCAAGTAATGTTTGTCCATCATAATTCATACCAGCAAACTCATGACAATTTATGCTTCATCGTTAATTTGTACCAAGGAATAAAACTTATTCGTATACCTGATATCATAGTGGATAATGAACTCGAGTAATGTGGAAAGTTGGAAGCCTTTTTTAAAGATACATTAGCTGTCAATGGTTATTCATCAACTCTTGTTTCTACAATTTATTCCAGCAAAGAGGAAAAATGAAGGAGGAGGAATTTATGAAGAAATTACAAGAAATGATGGTTGAAGAGGAGAAGCAGCGGATACCAATTGCACAAGGTCTACCATGGACAACTGATGAACCAGAGGTGACCCATTATAAGATTTCCAAACAGAAGTCCTTCTATTTGATATCTTTTACTTAATGCATTCTCTTGATTTATTGGGTGTAACCTACTGTAAACATGTTTCCTTGACTTTTGCATATTTTTTGTGCTCTATATTTCAGTGTCTTATAAAACCATTCATTAAAGATATCACAAAGCCAGTTGACCTGAAACTGCACAGTGATGTGAGGGCAGTGGAACGCGCTGATTTCGACCACCAGGTAAGATGCTAAGTTTGCTCCAACGATTTCCTCTTTCAGTTCAGGTTGTTATATGCGTATTTAGCTAGTCCCTTGTCTTTGGTTTAATCAGGTAGCTGAAAAATTGATGCTGATTGAGCAATACAAAATGGAACGAGAGAGACAACAGAAGGTAGATAACAATACTAAAAATAGCTAAAACTAGAAGTGGTATGCTCTCTGTATCAAAAGGTAAATCTAAATTCCATCATTTGCCTGCTGCAGTTAGAAGAGGAAGAAGAGATAAGAAGATTAAGAAAGGAACTTGTTCCAAAAGCTCAGCCTATGCCTTATTTTGACAGGCCATTTGCGCCCAGAAGGTAGAATTTAGGCGTTCAAATTCATTTTTTTGTAATCTTGTAATATATTCTCAACCAAGAAGAGTTTAGCTGATTAATGACCAAGTAATTTGGTTTTCAGGTCTATGAAACAGCCAACAGTTCCAAAAGAACCAAAATTCCAATTTCCTCAACAAAAGAAGATCAAATGTTCTCTTTCCTGGGATGACTTCAATGACTATATCCATGCTTCATAATAGTAATCAAGAACTATGGGAGAACAGAATCATTATTTAAAAAACCATAGCAATCAAATGTTGGCTGTGCTTTAAAAATATTCTTTTATTCATTTTGACGTTGTTAATAAGAATTACTCCGCATATAATTCTGCATTTAACATCTCTCCATGGCCTTCAAGTCTTCAACCTTCAAGTTAGTGCTACAATCTACTAGTATAGTTTCCGTGCTACTTACTTTTGGATTATTGGTTTGTGCCCATGGTATCAATGGTTTCCACCATCAACAAGTTTACCATTTTTATGGCTCCCAATAAATTTGGTTGAGTACATTGTAATATTACCCTTCTTAGTTGACTATGGAAATCTTGTCAATCAATCTAGATTGTTTTTCCCCTCATTTTTTTAAATATAAATATAAACGAAAGTACTACGTAGTACAATAAACGTTGGTCTGCTTAAAGCAGTCATTTTTTCATGAACTAAGTAAGGTGACCTTGTAGAAAAAGAGTTCAGGTCAACCAATTTTGTGGCAATTGGTTGGTGGTGGTGTGTGATGTAGTTGCGACTGGAGTGGAGAAAGCGATGATTGAGAACAAAGTGGCATTGTGTTAGCTAAACCAATTTGAACTAGTTCAGTCTGAAATTTTGAACAAGAACGTTAACAAGATTGAAATTTAATTGATTTACTTGTGACAATACAAATTACTACAATTTCACACAAAAACAGAAAAAAACTGAAGGCAAAATATGGAGACACAACCAGTCTGCAATGTGTGATCCTGGGTAATGAACATATTTGGGGTGCCGGACAAACAGTAATTGAATGTAAAAGAAAAACACGTACAGCTTAGAAACTATAGAACTTTAGCTATAAATGAATGAAAACTAAAAATGAATCCTGATATAACGTCTCAAATCCTCACCCCGTAAGACCTTTAGTGAACAGAGTCCTAAGCCACAGCAGGCATGTCCTTGAGCCATGAATCCAATGGCTTACCAATGGAGTACACAATGAACCCAATCTCCCTCAGCTCATCTGCATTCACAATGTTCCTTCCATCGAACACAAAAGCCGGCTTTTGCATGTTGTCAAAGATCCTCTTGTAATCAAGTTTTCTGAATTCATCCCATTCAGTCATAATACACAGAGCATGAGCATCTTTAGTAGCCTCATAAGCATCCCAGACTACACTGACTTGCTTCACAGTTGTAGGGCTTGTGGGCTGGAGGTGAATAGGGTGATCCCAGTCGAACTTCTTCATGGTGAGATCACGCTGAATTTGGTCCTCTGTGACTTGTGGGTCATAGATGCTCAACCTAGCTTTGTCGCCCAACAACCCATTACACACATCAATGGCAGGTGTCTCTCTAGTGTCACCTGTATCCTTCTTGAATGCAAATCCAAGAACAGCAATCTTCTTGTTTGAAACGGTGTTGAACATAGAGGCCACAACACGGTTGACGAAACGGTTCTTTTGGTAATCATTAATCTTGATGACTTGTTTCCAATACTCGGCCACCTCCGGAAGACCGTTGCACTCACAGATGTATACCAAGTTCAGAATGTCTTTCTGGAAGCAAGAACCTCCAAAACCAACACTAGCATTCAGAAACTTTGGCCCAATCCTACTGTCCTTACCAACAGCATAAGCAACTTGAGTAACATCTGCTCCTGTAGCCTCACACAAAGCTGACATGGCATTGACAGATGAAATCCTCTGAGCTAAAAAGGCATTGGCAGCAAGCTTAGACAGCTCAGCGGACCAGAGATTGGTGGTCAAGATCTGATCCTCTGGGACCCATTGAGCGTAGATATCCTTCAATGCTTGGACTGCCTTATGACCCTCAGGGGTTTCCCGACCACCAATGAGAACCCGGTCAGGGTTGAAAAGGTCCTGAATAGCAGTACCTTCAGCAAGAAACTCAGGATTTGAGAGGATCTGGTATTTGATTCCTTTGGTGTTGTGAGTCAGAATCTTTTCAATAGCCTCAGCAGTTTTTACAGGCACAGTTGATTTCTCAACAACAATTTTGTCTGACTTTGAAACATCAGCAATCATACGGGCAGCACTTTCCCAGTAGGTTAAATCAGCAGCTTTGCCTGCTCCAAGACCCCGGGTTTTGGTAGGGGTATTGACGGAGACAAACACAATGTCAGCCTCAGCTACATGCTTCTCCACATCAGTGCTGAAAAATAGGTTTCTTCCACGGCATTCCTTAACAACATCATCTAGACCCGGCTCATAGATTGGAAGCTGATCACTGTTCCAAGCAGTGATCCGAGACACAGAGATATCCACCACTACAACTTCCACCTTTGGGCACTTGAGTGCTATCACTGCCATCGTTGGGCCTCCCACATAACCAGCCCCAATACAGCAAATCTTCACCATATTATCTACATTAAAAAGTTTTAAGAGAAGAGTTAAAAAAAATTGTTTGTTGATGCACAAGAATCACCAATTTTATTAAAGGTATCCAATCTTAGATGATCCATCATATAAGTTTGAGATGATAGGCGCATCTGGATCGAATTTCGACGATCAAAGTCAAAAGCTGAGTATAGTGGATAAGCAGATCTCTGTATAGACCATCAAAGTCAAAATTGTTGACATTATATACTACATGTAGATCGATGTATGCTATGAAAGTCAAATGGGGGTAAGACAGCAAATGTGGGTGAATTAATCAAGATAACGATGCAGGGAAATGTGAAAAAGGTATTGTAAGTGACAAGTCAACTTAAAGATCAATAGCAATAAGTAAGATCCCATGGTAGTATACAAGGATCAAATTAATACTGGTGAGTTTTGAGTATGATTAGCTTTAACAGTAAATTACATGATTTAGAAATCTGATGATCTTTATAATCACATTGCATAAGCACCAAAATTAGACAGATCCAAATGAGATATCAAGTTTGCAGATATTATACAAAAAACACAGCAGAATGAAATTCCAAATCAAAAACGAAAATTGAAGTTCAGGGAAATAAAACAGCAGGAATATATACATAATAATACTACAATCATACAATAATACTTACATACCTGTGTGAATATGCAGGTAAAGTTGACTAGAGGAAGGAGAAGTTAGAGAGAGAGAGAGAGAGAAAAATAATAAGAGAGAGAGAGAGAGTGTGTGTGTTAAGGCAACAAGGGCGGGGGTGATAGAGATGTTATTTTATACTCCCTCCTTCCTAATTTTCAATGCTGCAAGAGATAGAGAGAGAGAGAGAGAGAGACGAGGGAGAGAATGTGGTCCAGGTCCGAGATCAGATCTACCCACCCACTGGTTGGAGAATTGTGTGGGGTCTTTTTGACGTGCTACTCAATTTTCCTTATTTTGGAGTCATTTGCCAAATATATCCAACCAGTTCAACTATTCATTACCCTTCTCCTATAAATTTATATTTAGTTGTTAAATGTTAATGAATTTTGATATACATCACTTCTTAGATTTCTTATTTTTTTTTATTTGAATTTTTACAATACTGTGTCATTCTCATGTTTTCCTTATTTGTTAACATTAAATTATCGATATATGAGTAATAGAACGCCTCAAACTGTGATAGATTCACTTAAATGACTACCTAAAAAAACAAAGTGGAACTACACTTTGATATTCGCATTAATCATTAGCAAGCTTTAACAATAAATATGTTGATATAAAAATACTAGAATCGGCTTTTTATTGGTTATAGGTAGAGTATATGTGTAATAACAAATGTAAAAGTAAAAGTGGGACGGTAACAAAGAGACATGCTAGTATGTTGTGTGTTCATGCATTATGCAATACTCAGAGTCCAAAAATGAAACATAGGATGGCCACATTTTCATTAAGAATAGGAAAAGCGCAAGTAGCTTAGCTAGGTCTGATATTGCAGTCTCCCTTTGATATGTGAAACATCTCCTCTCTCTTCTTCTGACACTCTTACACTAAAACAGAAACCCTCTTTTCTTGCTTTCGCTACAAACCCGATATCACCTTTGCACTTGAAACCCAAAACTCAAATCTTTTTTCAGTCCCAATTTCAGGGTTTCCTCTGTTCTGTTCCTCATTACAAAAAAAATTGGATTGTGGGTTCAATATATTTTACAAGAATCATATCTCCAATGGAAGAAATAAAGTTTAACAGTGTCAGAGCAGCTGAAAAACATGTCAGAGATGAGCAAAATTCAGCGGAAATTCAGAAAGTGGGTATTGAAGATGATGAGTTTAGAAGTAAGAAATTGAAGAAGCAATCTTCAAATTGTAAGGTCAATGGTAATAGATACTTTTGCAAGCAATGTGACAAAGGGTTTAAGTCTCCTAAAGCTGTGTTTGGACATATGAGGTGCCATAGTAATAGTAATAGTAATAATAATAATAATAATAATAATAGTAATATTAATAGTAATCATAATTGTAATAGTAATGGCAAGGCGAAGAAGAAGGCTAAGGCCGAGGTCCCTCGAAAGAAGAGATCAGTTGGGAGGTATAAGATTAATCCTGCTTCTTCTAATACTTCTTGGTCTTATATGAACTCTTCTTCTGTTAATGGCGATGATGATGATGATGATGATGAACTTAAGGACATTGCTGTTTCTTTGTTGATGCTTGCTAATGGTCGACGAGTATCTCATTCTTATTCTGATGATGATTCTGTTAAAGTGGGTTCTGATTGTCAACAATGTGACTTTGATTATATGGATTTTACTGATGATCATGGTGATTTGGAACCCAATGTAAAGCAATGTGGGCTGTATCATCATAAACAACCTGCTGTTAATGATAAAGTCACTGAGAATATTACAGTATCTGTTCAATCAGGGTCAAATTTTGTTGTTTGCTTTGATTCTATCAAGGACAGATCTGAAGATTCACCCACAGATGTTAAGATTCCGTTCGAGCATTGTAATGCTGAAATGAGGGATGAAGAAGTTCAAGTTGAAATTGTTCATACTACTGGTTTGTTGAATCCGCATTCTTGTTCTCCTGCTGCTGAAAACCCCAAGTCTGAGGTTAACATACAAATTGGACGTACTACTGAGCATCAGGCTGAGTTGTTTGATTCAGAAATCAAGACACCAGATACAGTGATTGATAGTTTGAGTACCAAGAGTTGTCATCTTCCAGTCGAACAAAGGAAGGTTGCTGATCAAGACTCTCATAAATGTGATTCAGGAGCAGAAACTGATAATGTCTGCTTCATGGAGTATATATGCAGAGTTTGCAACAGGAGGTTTCTGTCTCAACAGGCGTTGGGTGGCCATCGCTTGCACTGTCCCCCTAAGAAGAAGAACTGTCGAGCACGTGCCATAGCAACTAATATCAGTAATACTATGGTGCCTCAAGATGGTAGCAACAAAAAGAGATGGACACACAATTGTCAGATGTGTTGCAAAGCATTTTCTTCTGGTCAAGCTTTGGGTGGCCATATGAGGGCTCATTTCAATGCCAATGTTTAGTCTAATGGATATTGCTGAGCTGCTGACTGTTCTAGTTTATTGGTTGGGGATGCATTTTGTTCAACTCAATGTAGTTTCGTTTATTAATTTCTAGAACTCTTTCTTGTTTACGGTAGCGACTCATTTTTTCAAGCAAAGTTGCTACATGAGGGAAATCCTTCATTTCTAGAGTAAAATCTTGTTGTAACTACTAGCACCTGCTATGTGATATTGTGATGATTAGATCAACTAGACTTTAAAACGTTTTTGGTTTTCAATAGGATGTTCTTTTCGGTTTTTAGCTTGCTACACTTGTTGGTCCCAAATTACTCTGTAGGATTGGATATTAGCATCAAACTATCAATACTTAAGTGTACATCAATACTGTACTGTGTTCATGACATGTGCTTTTGATTCAAACTCTATAACCCTTTTTGTTTTGGTAGAAGGAAGTTGATGGAAAGGAAGGGAAGAAAAAAGTTACAGGAAGGAATGAGAGGAAGAGGGAGCGATCCAATTTCTCAACTTATTTAAGAATCATCATCCCTTCCAGTTTGGAGGGAAATAGGAGCTCCACCTATCCGTTCGCTAAAGACCTCGTATGATCCCTCATATGGCCTCTTCAAGAGAGGGGAAAGATAGCCTCATATAAAACCGTCTAAGAGCTTATCATCGTCCCTCCTATTCCCTATTCACCCAGAATCCTTTAGTCTAGGTTCATATTTCTACCTTACGGGCACCCCGATCAATTTCCGGCATTTTTTTTTCGAGACCCCAGAACACCAAAAAAAAGTGAATAATAACCTTTGTTTCAGGCTTACGGAGGGCCCGTCCTGAACCCGTCACTTTTTCGCCCCAATTTTTTACCACGTACTATGGACCACTACAGCACTCCCCAAGATCGGTTTCGGCCCTTAAAGACCTATTATGATCCCTCCTATGACCTCTTCCAGAGAGGGGAAAGACAACCTCTTACGGAACCACCTAAAACCTTGTTATAATCCCTCTTATGACCAGTTCACCCTGAATCATCTGGTTTGGGTTCATATTTTTACCTTACCGAAACCACGGTCAATTTCTGGAATTTTTTTCCCCGGGCCCCCCCCCCCCCCAAAGAAAGTAAATAATAGCCTTTTTCCGGGATTTTTTTCTCCCTCTTCCTCCTTTCTCTTGATACAAAACTAACTTTATCTTGTGTCTTCAATTGACCCATTTTCATTAATTAATTTTTTCACAAACCTATTTTAGGTGTTTGAATAGAGAGAAGGTGAAGTGGGATTTAATGTTTGGTCTACACACCACTACTTAAAAAACCCAAACCCCAATCACAAAAACAATGAAAACCACGAACGAACCCACCACTAACCAAACCCACCACCTAAAAACCCAACAAATTCGAAACCTACCCACCCCAAAACCCACAACTTCAAAACTTTAGCAACCATAATAGACATTTTGTGTACCTTGTATGTTCCATTAATGTTTTGGTAAAATGAATGTCTAGTGGCTTTTATAATTGGAATTAGAATTGTAATTGATATATTATTCTTAAAAAAATGGTTCGATTCTACAAAGTAGTCAATGTCAAATTTGGTATTTGGAGATTCTTTGAAGTGGGTTTCAAATTTCTAGTTTTTTTAAGCGAATGGGTTTTGAATTCTTTGGGTTTGGTGGTGGTGGATTTGGGTTGTACACCGGCTATGGTGGTGATGGTCGTAGCCTTAGACGTTTAGTGTGGTGGTCGTGAGTGATGGTTGGCATTGGCTTGGGTTTTGAGGTGGTTGTGGGTAAAATAAATATAGATAACTAAATTAATTAATTTAAATTAATATAATTATTTCAAGCCTCCAGAGGGACCGTCCCAGGACCCGTCACTTTTTGCCTTTTTTTTTACCACGTTGTCACGTGCTGAATCCTTCCATAGTCGCTCACGTGTGCCACTCGCTTACACTCCCGTCGTAAGACAAGTCAGGCAACCCCAAAGCTAAGCTAAGTATTACTAAGAAAGGTAGTTGATGTGTTTGTGTGGATTTGGCTAAGTAAGTAGTTAACAAGAACACAAGTGCTTGAAAGGCTTTTTATTAATGTGTGAATGTGTTTACAATTTTCTGAATGGCTGTACAATTGAATGCCTTGGGGTATTTATAGGCAACATCCCTTCCTACCAAGTCTAGTCTAGAACATTCTAACCTCCTCAAATGGAGGGTTCTAAACAACATCTTTCTAGACCCTTTTAGTTCTTACGTACTCTTATGTACATGTGAGAATAACCTAGAAACATCTATGTATGTTCACAACTCTTCATGAGCACTCTAGAGGTAATCCCTATAACCTCCATACATCCACTAAAACATACTAGAACACTCTAGAGTCACCCACTCTAGAATATCCTAGCAACTTGCTCCATAACATTCTGGAACCTTCTGGAACACCCCGGACAACTCTAGTCCTTTCAATGAGGTTCTAGAGCCTTACACACTCTTCCAATACAGTAGGCAGCCTCCATGCCAAGTTTGGGCCTCTTTAGATAAGTGTAGCATTGCTGCCCAAAAAGCATATTTTATCTGCACATCCAGTATTATCCTGCATCACTAATTTTTCATTAAAATTGACTACTATAGGAAGATAGGTGTTGTTGGTCCAACACATGGGCGGCCCCCCTAGGGGGATCCTTATGCCCTTGTTCTAATACAATGGGTGGATCATTGGGTTATCCGTGACAACGTGCTATGGACCACTACACCACACCCCACGATCGGTTTCGACCCCAAAACATATCTCATGGCCTCTTATCGAGAGGAGAAATAACAACCTTATATGGAACCGCTTAAGACCTCGTTATAATCCCTCATATGACCTTTTCACCCTGAATCCTTTGGTCTGTGTTCCTACTTTTTCCTTACGGGCACCCAAGTAAATTTCTAGGATTTTTTTTATGGGACCCCGAAACCCCAAAAAACAGTGAATAATAAATAACCTTTGTTTCAAGCCTGTGGAGGGGCCGTCCCAAGACCCGTCACTTTTTTGCCCCATTTTTCTACCACGTTCTATGGACCACCATAGCACCCACCACGATCGGTTTCTGCCCCTAAACACCTATTATGATCCCTCTTATGGCGTCTTGTAGAGAGTGGAAAAACAACCGCATATGGAACCGTTTTAAGACCTTGTTATAATCGCTCATATGACGTTTTCATCCCGAATCCTTTGGTCTGGATTCCTATTTTTACCTTATGGGCACCCCGGTCTATTTCTGGGATTTTTTTTCTCGGGACTCTAGAACCCCAAAAAACAGTGAATAATAGCCTTTGTTTCAGGCCTCTTGAGGGGCTGTCCCGGAAACCGTCACTTATTTGCCCCATTTTTTTTACCACGTGTTACGGACCACCACATCACCCCCCCTACCCCCCCCCCCCAAGATCGGTTTCGGTCCCGAAAAACCTATTTTGATCCCTCTTATGGCCTCTTTTAGATAAGGGGAAAAAGAGCCACATAGGGAACCATCTAGAGATCTTGTTATAATCCCTCATATGACCTTTACACCCCAAATCCTTTGGTCTCAGTTCGTATTTTTTACCTTACAAGCACCACGGTCAATTTCAAGGATTTTTTTTCCCGAGACCTCGGAACCCCAAAAAACAGTGAATAATAGCCTTTGTTTCAGGCCTCCGGAGGGGCTGTCCGGGGACCCGTCACTTTTTCGCCCCGTTTTTTTTACCAACAGCTATGGTCCACCACACCACCCCCAACAATTGGTTTCGGCCCCTAAACACATTTTATAATCCGTCTTATGTCCTCTTGCAAAGAGGGGAAAAACTGCCTCATAGGGAACCGCTAAAGACGTTTTTAAAATCCCTCATATGATCTTTTTACCACAAATCCTTTGGTCTGTGTTGCTATTTTTATCTTACAGGCACCTCGGTCAGTTTTCGGGATTTTTTTCGGTTACCCCGAAACCCTAAAAAACTGTGAATAATAGCCTTTATTTCAAACCTCCAGAGGGGTCGTCCCGGGACCCTTCACTTTTTCGCCCTGTTTTTCTACCATGTGCTATGGATAACCACAACAGCCCCCACAATCGGTTTAGGCCCCTAAACACCTTTTATGATCCCTCCAATGACCTCTTCTAGAGAGGAGAAAAACCAGCCTCATACGGAACCACTTAAAACTTTGTTATAATCCCTCATATGACCTTTTCACCCTGAATCCTTTAGTCCGGATTCCGATTTTAACTTTCTAGGACCCTAGAATCCGAAAATAACAGTAAATAACGACCTTTGTTTCAAGCCTCCGGAGGGGACGTCCCGGGAACCGTCACGTTTTTGCCCCATTTTTTTACCACGTTCTATGAACCACCGCATCACCCCCCCCACGATCGGTTTCTGCCTTTAAACACCTCTTATGTTGCCTCTTATGGCCTCTTCTAGAGAGGGGAAAAACAGCCTCATATGGAACCTTCTTTAGACCTTGTTATAATCCATCATATGAGCTTTTCACCCATAATCTTTTGGTTTGGGTTCCTATTTTCACCTTACTGGCACCTCGGTCAATTTCCAGGATTTTTTTTTCCGTGATCCTGGAACCCCAAAAGACAGTAAATAATAGCATTTGTTTCAGGCCTCCAGAAGGGCCGTCCAGACAACCGTCAATATTTCGCCCCGTTTATTTACTACGTGCTATACTACTATGGACCTCCATAACACTTTCCAAGATCGGTTTCGACCCCTAAAACACCTATTATGATCCCTGTTATGGCAACTTGGTTCTTAAATTTACCTTACGTGCACCCCCGTAAATTTGCTGGATTTTTTTTTTCCGGGATCCTGGTCCCCAAAAAAACAGTGAATAATATCCTTTGTAGTAGGCCTCTAGAGGGGCCGTCCCGGGACCCGTCACATTTTCGCCCTGTTTTTTCTACCACGTGCTATGGACCACTACACCACCGCCCACGAACGATTTCGGCCCCTAAACATCTCTTATGATCCCTCTTATGGCCTCTTCCAGAAAGGGGAAAAAACAGCCTCATACAGAACCACTTAAGACCTTGTTATAATCCCTCCTTAGACTTTTCACCCCGAATCCTTTGGTCTAGGTTCCTATTGTTACCTAACGGGCAACCCGGTCAATTTGTGTGATTTCTTTTGCGGGACCCTGAAACCCTAAAAAACAGTGAATAATAGCCTTTGTTTCAGGTATCTAGAGGGGCCGTCCCGAGACCCGTCAAATTTTCGCCATTTTCTTAGCACGTTGTCACGTGCTGACTAATTCCTCTTAGTCCTAGACACGCTGCCCACTAACTTCCACCCCTTGGATACTAGTCAAGGCTAAACCCGTTTCCTATTATGTAGCTAAGTAATGCAATGAAAGCTTGAATAAGAGAGTAAGTAAGAAAGCACAAGTGTTTGAGTAAAGTATGTGCTGTATTGCTTGAGAGAATGTGAGTACAAGGCTTGCGTGTTTTTTCTGAATGAATGTAAAAATGAATGCCATGGGGTATTTATAGGCAACACCCCTTCCTACTTAGTCTAGCCTAGAACATTCTAACCTCCTCAAATGGAGGGTTCTACACAATACTCTAGCTAGAACCTTCTAGTCTTTACATCCTCTTATGTACATGAGAGAATAGCCTAGATACATATAGCTATGTACAAGACTATGCATGAATATCCTAGAGACAACCCCTAGAACCTACATACACTTTCTAGAATACTCTAGGGTAATTCCATCCTAGAGCATCCTAGCACCATGCTCCATAGTATTCCGGAACACCTCGGACAACTCTAGACCTTTCAATGAGGTTCTAGAGCCTTTCATACTCTTCCAATAGAGTACGCAGCCTCCATGCCAAGTTTGAACCTCGTTGGAGAAGTATAGCACTGCCGTCCCAAAAAATACAGTTTATCTGCACATTCAGCATTATCTTGCAACACTAATTTTTCCTTAAAACTGCCTACTACAGGGAGATAGGTGTTGTTGGCACAACACAAGGGCGGCTCCCCTAGGGGGATCCTTATGCCCTTGTTCCAATACAATGGGTGGGTCATTGGGTCACTCGTGACATGCTCCCCCACCAAAGCCCTTGACGACCCCGTCGTGGCCGCGACTCAAATGCCTTGATCTTATCCCGGAATTGCCATAAGTCATCTTCTTTCTCCCATGTCGCCTCGCTTTTCGAGAGTCGCTTCTAATGGATATAGTACCCTTTGCAGCTTGGAACGCCCTTGCTACAAACCACCCTTGTTGCTTCAATTGACTCGATGTCCCGTTCAAACAATGTCATGATAGTCGTGGGAGCCCGTTGTGACTTTCCCTAGCTTGAATAAGAGAGTATGTAAGAAAGCACAAGTGTTTGAGTAAAGTATGTGTTGCATTGCTTGAGAGAATGTGAGTACAAGACTTGTGTGTTTTTTCTGAATGAATGTACAAATGAATGCCATAGGGTATTCATAGGCAACACCCCTTCCTACTTAGTCTAACCTAGAACATTCTAACCTCCTCAAATGGAGGGTTCCGCACAGTACTCTAGTTAGAACCTTATAGTCTTTACATCCTCTTATGTACATGAGAGAATAGCCTAAATACATATAGCTATGTACAAGACTATGCATACAGCCCCTAGAACCTCCATACACTTGCTAGAACACTCCAGGGTAATTCCATCCTAGAACATCCTAGCACCATGGTTCATAGTATTCCGGAACCTCTCGGACTACTCTAGACCTTTCAATGAGGTTCTAGAGCCTTCCATACTCTTCCAATACAGTAGGCAGCCTCTATGCCAAGTTTGAACCTCGTTGGAGAAGTATAACACTGCTGTTCCAAAATGTACAGTTTATCTGCACATCCGGTATTATCCTGCAGCACTATTTTTTCCTTAAAACTGTCTACTATAGGGGGAGGGTGCTTCTTGGCATCCCACGAGCAGCTCCCCTTGGGAGGCTTATGCCTATGCATAAGGACTATGGGTTGGACAAATAGTCGGTCCGTGACAACGTGCTGTGGACCACCAACCATCCCCCACGATCGGTTTCGGCCCCTAAACACCTCTTATGATCCTTCTTATGCCCTTTTCTAGAGAGGTGAAAAAATAACCTCATATGGAACCGCTTAAAACTTTGTCATAAACCCTAGGGGTGTGCAAGATTTTACGGTTCCGAATTTCCGGTCCGAAATTTTCTGATTTCGTTCCGAAAAATCGGAATTCCGATTAAGATTTTTGAAAACCGGAAAAACCGGATGGGATATCCGATTTTTTAAACCGGAAACCGGATTGGATACGGAATGGATTTTTAAAAAATCGGATTCCGGATTTTTAAGGAAAACAAAATCCGGAATTCCGGTTTTCCGGATTTTTCCGGATTTCCGATCCGGTTTTTAAGGGTATATGTGTAAATTTTAGAGAAAATTCTAGTATATAATTCGGAACCGGATATCCGGTTTTCCGATCCGGTTTTTCCGGATATCCGAATTTCCGGAATTCCGTTTTTTCCGGAACGGATACGGAATCAATTTTGTTGGTTCCGAAAATCCGGATATCCGAATTTCCGGATCGGAAAATTTCCGATTTCCGGTTTTGCACACCCCTAATAAACCCTCATATGATTGTTTCACCCTGAATCCTTTGGTCTGGGTTCCTACTTTTAACCTACGGGCACCCTGGTCAATTTCCAGAATTTTTTTCCCAAGACCCCAGAACCCAAAAAAACAGTGAATAATAGACTTTGTTTCAGGCCTCTGGAGGGGAGGTCACGAGACTTGTAACTTTTTACCCCCCACGATCGGTTTCGGCCTCTAAACACCTCTTAATATCCCTCTTATGGCCTCTTATAGAGAGGGGAAAAAACACCCTTATATTGAACCACTTAAGACCTTGTTATAATCCCTTATATGACCTTTTTACTCTGACTCCTTTAGTCTGGGTTCCTATTTTTTCCTTACGGGCACCCAAATCAACTTCAACTCACGTAGCTTCGTCATGGACACCTCTTGAGCATTCTCCGGGTAGAATTGCTTCTTGAAGTCCTTCTTGAACTCATCCCAAGTGTCAATGGAATAAGTCCCCTTCTTGATATCCAACTCACGCCTTCTCCACCATAGGATGCCATCCTCCTCGAGGTACATAGTGGCGGTGTTGATCTTGGAAGTTTCATCCTCCACGTGCATGGCTCAAAATACCTTTCCAAGCTCCAAAGGAAATTGTCGATTTCTCAAGCATCCCTTTTCCCTTGGTGTACTAGGATGGTTTGGGAATGTCCATCTTTAGTCCTGCCTGGATAGTGACACCCCCACTTACCACGTCCTTCTTGCACAACAAGAGCTCGTCCATGAGGAGGTAATTTTCCTTCTTCAAGGTTGAGAGCTCTCCCCATACCTTATCCATCTCACTCTCATTCTTCTCCAAGACATGGTTCATGAGCGTCTTCGCCTCGGCAGAACGCTCAATAGCAATCTCCTCAACCCTTGTGTTGACAACATCCACTTGAATCTTGAGCGCCCTAATGTCCAACTCGGTCTTCCTTAGCCCATCGGATAATTATGCGGCTCCCTTCTCGACCCTTGCTAATCGATCTTCTGCTTTGGCCGAGTTCTCCATCGCCTTGGCCACCTGTTTCTCAAGCTTATCAAATGCTGCCAGAGTAACCTCCGGCACTTTTCCTTCAGTTGTTTGTCTAGAAGTGCTGGTCTTGTCCTTGGCCATCGAACCTCAACTTAATTCAACCGCGTTGTCACTTGCTGACTAATTCCCCTTAGTCTTAGCCACGCTGCCCACTAACTTCCACCCCTGGATGCTAGTCAAGGCTAAACCCTTTCCTACTATATAGCTAAGTAATGCAACGAAAGCTTGAATAAAAGAGTAAGAAAAGCACAAGTTTATGAGTATGAGTTTTATATTTCCTTGAGAGAAACTGAATACAATACTTATGTTAATCTCTCTCTAACTGTATCTCTCTCTCTCTCTGTGGGTTGCTTCGTGCTGACTCTTTGACTCCCGCAAAACTAGTCAACCCCGTGCGTCACTTGCTCAACCGTCCGTCGTGAACAAGTCAGGCTTCCCCTTGACACGCTCCTCGTGCCTGCGTAGCTCACTCCTTGAGCTGATTAGCTCACTTAGCAAGACACGTCCCTTGTGTCTAGCTCCCAAGTATTCGTCCCAGCGAATGTGTTAGTGCGTTGGACAGATCCTGTTAGCCCTTAGCACTCACCCCAAGTAGCGCACCCCTTGTGCCCAAATTATCCCCCCACACACACCCTCTCTAAGTTATGTGGAAGATGGTTGTTTGAAGTAACACAATAAAACACCCAAGTGGTAGAGGGAATTAAACTCTATTAATGCTCTCTAATAAATGCTACACTTGTTTACAATGGTGAATATTGTGCTCTCCAAGTTCCTCTCTGTATGAATATAAAATTGAATGACTCAGGTATTTATATACATCATCCTTCCTACTATAGTTAGGATATTCTAACCTTTCTTACTACATCTAGGACATCCTACTTCCCTACTGAATCTAGGACATCCTACATTCCTAGTGTATCTAGGACATGTGAGAATTCCCCAGAATACCCTACAATGTTCCGGACCCTTCCGGAATGTGCTGAACTACTTTAGACCTTTCACTGAGGTTCTAGAGCCTTCCATACTCTTCCAAGCGTAGTAGACAACCTTTTCACCATGTATGAATCTCGTTACAGAAATATAGCACTGCCATCCCCAAAATTACTGCTGATCTACAGCTCCAGTGTTATCCTACAACACTATCATTTCCTGTAAACTGTCTACTATAAGGGTGAGGGTGCTGCTTGACAGCCCACGAGTAGCTCCCCCTGGAGATTCTTATGCCTATGCATAAAGACTATGGGTGGGATAAATAGTCGGTCCGTGACAGCGTGTACTTGCTAACACACTTGAACGCCGATATATCCCAACGATCGTAGCCGCTCTAGATAAACTGTACCTTTTGGGAGACAGTGCTATACTTCTCCAAAGAGGGCCAAACTTGGTAAGGGGGCTGCCTACTGTATTAGATGAGTGTGGAAGGCTCTAGTACCTCATTGAAAGTTCTAGAGTTGACCAGGGTGTTCCGGAAGGTTTTGGAACGTTAAGGAGCAAGTTGCTAGGATATTCTAGAGTGGGTGACTCTAGAGTGTTCTAGTATGTTCAAGTGGATGTATGGAGGTTCTAGGGGTTACCTCTAGAATGCTCGTGAAGAGTTGTGTACATACATAGATGTTTTCAGGCAATTCTCCCATGTACATAAGAGGTTGTGTAGAACCCTCCATTTGAGGAGGTTAGAATGTTCTAGATTAAACATAGTGGGAAGGGTTGTTGCCTATAAATACCTTAAGGCATTCATTTGTACATTCATTCAAAAAATTGTAAACACATTCAAACATTAATAAAAAGCCTTTCAAGCACTTGTGTTTTTGCTCACTACTTACTTAGCCAAATCCACACAAACTACCTTTCTTAGCAAAACTTTTTTGAGGTTTGTCTGACTTGTCTTACGATACTAATAGCAGCTATTAGTATCCTTTTTCTGAACCCACGATACTAATAGCAGCTATTAGTATCCTTTTTCTGAACCCACGATACTCATAGCAGCTATTAGTATCCTTTTTTGAACCCATGATACTAATAGCTCAGCTACTAGTATCGTTTTTATGAAACCACGATAAAAGATACTAATAGCTGGTGTATTAGTATCCTTTTTTTTAAACAACTGATACTAATAGTGATTTTTTTATTATAAAAATAGCTTATAATAATAAGACTAACACTATATTAAAATAACAGTAACATTTATCAAATTAAATTATTACAATAAAAAATTAAAATAATACAAAATATTTCAATTTGAAACCAATTCAACGACATATACGTAAAATGATCAATGTCCTTGCTAAATAAAAGCTCACTATCTTCCTATTAAAAATGAAAAAAAATCAAAACCAACACAATATAAGCATCTAACAACACCAAGATCAACAAGAGCAGCTCCAAAACACCACCACCAACACACAATGCCTCCAAACAACACCACCAACACGAGGACAGCAGCTAACAATAGCAACACCGATCACCGATAAAGGAGCAGCAACTAGCAGCAAACAAAAACAACAATAAAAAAACTAAAATAGTTGAAAAAAATGACATAAGACATAACTACCGTCTACCCTAGACTCATATAAAAGTTCTTTGAGATAAGTAGGGATAAACTACAAAAGAGAAAATTATACCAAGAGAAAAAAATAAAATAAAAGGACACCACATCTCAATAGGAAGATCATGTTATGAGCTCAATACCTTAGCATGCATCCTGATAAAGCAAGCATGCTTAGTGATAAAGAAGTGTTTTGTTTTCAAAACTTATACTACTTATTGCCATTCATTTCAAATTTAAAAGTCCAAAAACATGCTCTATGGAATAACTGAAAAAAGAAAACCAACAAACTTCATTCACCCATTCATTCAACATTAAGATGAGTGTGCACCAGTGAATCAGAGATGGATTATTGAGTGAGTGGACGAATCAGTGCATGAGTGATATAGATTGAGTGATGTTCGCGGAACCCACCGAGCCTCCAAACATAGTTTACAGCAGTTGACACCGAAACCTGCAAAATAGTTTACAGCATTTTACCTCTCCATTTTGTGTGAACTATATTAAGCATAATGCACGGTTCACTTTCCCTAAACCCATATTTTTCTTATTATTGATTTTGTTTTGAATATTGTGTTTGTTAATTGCTGCTCTTTTAAAACAGAGAATCTTATCCTTTATTCTTAGCACCCTTAAGGTTAGTTTTATGTTGGAGTTTTTATTTCATTATCACTATTGATTTTTAATTGAAAAAATTGTGATTTTTTTTTGGTATGGATTTAGCCTTTATTTCAACCCTCCGGAGGGGACGTCCTGCGACCTGTCCCTTTTTTGCCCCATTTTTTTACCACGTTCTATAGAGCACCACAGCACCCCCATGATCGGTTTCGGCCCCTAAACACCAATTATGATCCCACTTATAGTCTCTTCCATAGAGTTGAAAAACAACCTCATATGGAACCGCTTAAGACTTTTTTATAATCCCTCATATGACCTTTTCACCCTGAATCCTTTTGTCTGGGTTTCTATTTTTACCTCACGGGCACCCCGGTCAATTTCTGGGATTTTTTTCCCAGGACCCGGAAACCCCAAACAAAAATGAATAATAGCCTTTGCTTCAAGCCTCCGGTGGGGCCGTCCCTGGATCCTTTACTTTTTCGCCCCATTTTTTTACCACGTGCTACAGACCACCACACCACCCTACACGATAGGTTTCGACCACTAAACTAGGGGTGAAAGTTCGGTGTATGGTTTGGATTATTGCTCAATCCAAATCCAAACCATATATTTTTTTGGACTTTGAAATTTGAGACCAATCCAATCCATATTGAATTTCAGACCAATCCAATCCAATCCACCTAAATTCGGTCTTACAATTTTGGATCCAATCCAATCCGAATTTTAAAGATATATTTTTTTTTACAACAATTCTTGCTTAATATATTTGTAGCAATAATCTGTAGTACTATCCAATAACTCACTAAATTAAATACTACACACACATTGAAAAAGGATGATAGAGAATTTTAGGATTTTGCTAGCTTATGGTGTTTTGGGCTTAACTACTTAACAAGTAGTAGGCTTAAGGTCATTAGGGACTTAAAGGTTTATTACTATTCGGTCTAAAGTTCGGTGTACGGTCCACCGAGGGATCCAGTCCGAATCCAAACCGAAATCCGAAAAATAAAAAATTTACAATCCAAACCGCACCAAATTACAAAAAAGTCCAATCCAAATTTTCAAAATGGTTTGGTTTGGTTCGATCTTTGGTTTTAATCCGAATTACTTTCGCCCCTATTTTAGTGGTCGAAACTATCTGTGTAGGGTGGTGTGGTGGTCTGTAGCACGTGGTAAAAAAATGGGGCGAAAAAGTAAAGGATCCAGGGACGGCCCCACCGAGGCTTGAAGCAAAGGCTATTATTCATTTTTGTTTGGGGTTTCCGGGTCCTGGGAAAAAAATCCCAGAAATTGACCGGGGTGCCCGTGGTAAATAGAAACCAGACAAAGGATTCAGGGTGAAAAGGTCATATGAGGATTATAAAAAAGTCTTAAGCGGTTCCATATGAGGTTGTTTTTCAACTCTATGGAGAGACATAAGTGGATCTAATTGGTGTTTAGGGGCCGAACCGATCATGGGGGTGCTGTGGTGCTCTATAGAACGTGGTAAAAAAATGGGGCAAAAAAGGGACAGGTCGCAGGACGTCCCCTCCGGGGGTTTGAAATAAAGGCTAAATCCATACCAAAAAAAAATCACAATTTTTTCAATTAAAAATCAATAGTGATAATGAAATAAAAACTCCAACATAAACTAACCTTAAGGGTGCTAGAATAAAGAGAAGATTCTCTGTTTTAAAAGAGCAGCAATTAACAAACACAATATTCAAAACAAAATCAATATAAGAAAATATGGGTTTAGGGAAAGTGAACCGTGCATTATGCTTAATATAGTTCACACAAAATGGAGAGGTAAAATGCTGTAAACTATTTGCAGGTTTCGGTGTCAACTGCTGTAAACTATGTTTGGAGGCTCGGTGGGTTCCGCGAACATCACTCAATCTATCACTCATGCACTGATTCGTCCACTCACTCAATAATCCATCTCTGATTCACTGGTGCACACTCATCTTAATGTGAATGAATGGGTGAATGAAGTTTGTTGGTTTTCTTTTTCAGTTATTCCATAGAGCATGTTTTGGACTTTTAAATTTGAAATGAATGGCAATAAGTAGTATAAGTTTGAAAACAAAACACTTCTTTATCACTAAGCATGCTTGCTTTACAGGATGCATGCTAAGGTATTGAGCTCATAACATGATCTCCTATTGAATGTGTGTCCTTTTATTTTATTTTTTTCTCTTGGTATAATTTTCTCTTTTGTAGTTTATCCCTACTTATCTCAAAGAACTTTTATATGAGTCTGGGTAGACGGTATTTAGTCTTATGTCATTTTTTTCAACTATTTAGTTTTTTTATTGTTTGTTTTTTGTTCTGCTAGTTTGCTGCCCTTTATCGGTGATCGGTTTGTTGCTATTGTTAGCTGCTGTCCTCGTGTTGGTGGTGTTGTTTGGAGGCATTGTGTGTTGGTGGTGGTGTTTTGGAGCTGCTCTTGTTGATCTTGGTGTTGTTAGATGCTTATATTGTGTTGGTTTTGATTTTTTTTCATTTTATAGGAAGATAGTGAGCTTTTATTTAGCAAGGACATTGATCATTTCGTTATATGTCGTTGAATTGGTTTCAAATTGAAATATTTTGTATTATTTTAATTTTTTATTGTAATAATTTAATTTGATAAATGTTACTGTTATTTTAATATAGTGTTAGTCTTATTATTATAAGCTATTTTTATAATAAAAAACAACTATTAGTATCTTGTTTAAAAAAAGGATACTAATACACCAGCTATTAGTATCTTTTATCGTGGTTTCAAAAAACGATACTAGTAGCTGAGCTATTAGTATCATGGGTTCAAAAAGGATACTAATAGCTGCTATGAGTATCGTGGGTTCAGAAAAAGGATACTAATAGCTGCATTAGTATCGTGGGTTCAGAAAAAGGATACAATAGCTGCATTATTATCGTAAGACACGTCAGACAAACCTCAAAAAAGTTTTGCTAAGAAAGGTAGTTTGTGTGGATTTGGCTAAGTAAGTATGAGCAAAAACACAAGTGCTTGAAGGCTTTTTATTAATGTTTGAATGTGTTTACAATTTTTTGAATGAAGTACAAATGAATGCCTTAAGGTATTTATAGGCAACAACCCTTCCCACTATGTTTAATCTAGAACATTCTAACCTCCTCAAATGGAGGTTCTACACAACCTCTTATGTACATGGGAGAATTGCCTGAAAACATCTATGTATGACACAACTCTTCACGACGCATTCATAGAGGTACCCCTAGAACCTCATACATCCACTTGAACATACTAGAACACTCTAGAGTCACCCACTCTAGAATCCTAGCAACTTGCTCCTTAACGTTCCAAAACCTTCCGGAACACCTGGTCAACTCTAGAACTTTCAATGAGGTACTAGAGCCTTCCCACACTCATCTAATACAGTAGGCAGCCCCCTTACCAGTTTGGCCCTCTTTGGAGAAGTATAGCACTGTCTCCCAAAAGGTACAGTTTATCTAGAGCGGCTACGATCGTTGGGATAATCGGCGTTCAAGTGTGTTAGCAAGTCCACGCTGTCACGGCCGACATTTTATCCCACCCATAGTCTTTATGCATAGGCATAAGAATCTCCAGGGGAGCTACTCGTGGGCTGTCAAGCAGCACCCTCACCCTTATAGTAGACAGTTTACAGGAAATGATAGTGTTGTAGGATAACACTGGAGCTTTAGATCAGCAGTAATTTTGGGGATGGTAGTGCTATATTCTGTAACAGATTCATACATGGTGAAAAGGTTGTCTACTACGCTTGGAAGAGTATGGAGGCTCTAGAACCTCAGTTGAAAGGTCTAAAGTAGTTCAGCACATTCCGGAAGGGTCCGGAACATTGTAGGGTATTCTGGGGAATTCTCACTGTCCTAGATACACTAGGAATGGTAGGATGTCCTAATTCAGTAGGGAAGTAGATGTCCTAGATTAGTAAGAAGGTTAGAATCCTAACTATAGTAGGAAGGATGATGTATATAATACCTGAGTCATTCAATTTTATATTCAATCAGAAGGACTTGGAGAGCAACAATATTCACCATTGTAAACAAGTGTGCATTTATTAGAGAGCATTAATAGAGTTTAATTCCCTCTACCACTTGGGTTTTTTATTGTGTTACTTCAAACAACCATCTTCCACATAACTTAGAGAGGTGTGGTGTGGGGGATAATTTGGGCACAAGGGGTGCGCTACTTGGGGTGAGTGCTAAGGGCTAACAGGATCTGTCCAACGCACTAACACATTCGCTGGGACGAATACTTGGGAGCTAACACAAGGGACGTGTCTTGCTAAGTGAGCTAATCAGCTCAAGGAGTGAGCTACGCAGCACGAGGAGCGTGTCAAGGGGAAGCCTGACTTGTTCACGACGGACTGGTTGAGCAAGTGACGCACGGGTTGACTAGTTTGTGCGGGGATCAAAGTCAGCACGAGCACCCACAGAGAGAGAGAGATACAGTTCGAGAGGATTAACATAAGTATTGTATTCAGTTTCTCTCAAGGAAATATAAAACTCATACTCATAAACCTTGTGCTTTTCTTACTCTTTTTATCAAGCTTTCGTTGCATTACTTAGCTATAAGTAGGAAAGGGTTTAGCCTTGACTAGCACCAGGGTGGAAGTTAGTGGGCAGCGTGGCTAAGACTAAGGGGAATTAGTCAGCAAGTGACAACGCGGTTGAATTAAGTTGAGGTTCGATGGCCAAGGACAAGACCAGCACTTCTAGACAAACAACTGAAGGAAAAGTGCGGAGGTTACTCTGGCAGCATTGATAAGCTTGAAGAAACAGGTGGCCAAGGCGATGGAGAACTCGGCCAAAGCAGAAGATCGATTAGCAAGGGTCGAGAAGGGAGCCGCATAATTATCCGATGGGCTAGAAGACCGAGTTGACATTAGGCGCTCAAGATTCAAGTGGATTGTTGTCACACAAGGGTTGAGGAGATTGCTATTGAGCGTTCTGCCGAGGCGAAGACGCTCATGAACCATGTCTGGAGAGAATAGATGGATGGATAAGGTATGGGGAGAGCTCTCAACCTTGAGAAGGAAAATTACCTCCTCATGGACGAGCTCTTGTTGTGCAAGAGGACGTGGTAAGTGGGGGGTGTCACTATCGCAGGCAACTAAAGATGACATTCCCAAACCATCCTAGTACACCAAGGAAAAGGGATGCTTGAGAATCGACAATTTCCTTTGGAGCTTGGAAAGGTATTTGAGCCATGCACGTGGAGGATGAAACTTCCAAGATCAACACCCACTATGTACCTCGAGGAGGAGGCATCCTATGGGAGAAGGCGTGAGTTGGATATCAAGAAGGGGACTTATTCCATTGACACTGGGATGAGTTCAAGAAGACTTCAGAAGCACTTCTACCCGGAGAATGCTCAGAAGGTGTCCATGACGAAGCTACGTGAGTTGAAGTTGATTTGGGTGCCGTAAGAAAAATAGGAACCCAGACTAAGGAGTCAGAGTAAAAAGGTCATATAAGGGATTATAACAAGGTCTTAGTGGTTCAATATAAGGGTGTTTTTTCCCCTCTCTATAGAGCCATAGAGGGATATTAAGAGGTGTTTAGAGGCCGAGAAAAAAAAAAA
>PYUH01000185.1:5806428-5844298 GCA_016808085.1 Suaeda aralocaspica | reverse complement strand
GAGTCAATTTTTGGGAATTTTTTGGGACCCAGAACCACCAAAACAGTGAATATAGCCTTGTTTTCAAGCTTCGGAGGGGTCGCATGGGACCCATCACCTTTTGGCCCCGATTTTTTACAACGTGCTATGGATCTCCATTGTTGTTGTAAGGAAAAATTAGTGCTGCAGGAAAAACTAGATGTGCAGATAAACTATACTTTTTGGGTGGAAGTGCTCTACTTCCCGAAGAGGCTCAAACTTGGCATGGAGGTTGCTAAGTATTGGAAGAGCGTGGAAGGCTCTAAACCTCGTTGAAAGTTCTACAGTTGTCCGGGGTGTTCTGGAAGGTTCCAGAACATTATGGACCAAGTTGTTAGAATATTCTAGAGTGGGTGGCTCTTGAGTGTTCTAATATATTCTAGTAAGTGTATGGAGGTTCAAGGGGCTATTTCTAGAATGCTAAGGGAGAGTTGTGTACATAGATGGATGTCTCTAGGCTATTTTTACATGTAATAAGAGTATGTAAAGACTAGATGAATCTAGAAAGAGTATTGTGTAGATCCCTCCATTGAGGAGGTTAAAATGTTCTAGGTAGACTAGTAAGAAAGGGTGATGCCTATAAATACCAAAGGCTTACATTCATTCAGAAAATTGTAAACACATTCACACATTAAAACAAAGCTTTCAAACACTTGTGTTCTTACTCACTATAGCCATGTTCGATTTCTGCCCTCTAAGACCTCTAACGATCCCTCTTATGGCATCTTCCGCATATGAAAAATAACAGGTCTCCCAAGAGCACATAAAACCTTGTTATCATTCCTCTGAAGGTCTTTTCAACCCAAAATCTCTTATTCTATGGTATATATTGACATACGGGCACCTCGAATATTTTGGGCATTTTTGGGACCTCGGAACCCAAAAAAAAAGTAAATATAGCCTTTGTTTTAGGCCTCCGGAGGGGCCATCCAAAGCCCCGTCATTTTTTGCCGTTAATTTACTACGTGCTATGGACCACCAACCACCCCCCCCCCCCCACCCCCCCCCCCCCCCCCCACACACACACACACACACAATCGGTTCCATCCACTAAAGACCTCCAATGATCCCTCATATGGCCTCTTCCTGAGAAGAGAAAGACAGCCTCATATAGAACCGTCTAATAGCTTGCTATCGTCCCTCCTATTCCCTATTCACCTTGAATCCTTTAGTCTAGGTTCATAATTTTTACCTTAAGGGCACCACGGTTAATTTTCGGCATTTTTTTCTAGAACCCCGGAACCTTAAAAAACAGTGAATAATAACCTTTGTTCTAGGCCTACGGAGGGGCCGTCCCGAACCTCATCACTTTTTCGCCCCATTTTTTTACCACGTACTATGGACCACTACAGCACTCCCTAAGATCGGTTTCGGCCCCTAAAGACCTCGTATGACCCCTCTTATGGCCTCTTCTAGACAGGGGAAAGACATCCTCATATGGAGCCGTCTAAAACCTTGTTATAATCCCTCTTATGACCTTTTAACCCTAAATCCTTTGATCTGGGTTCATTTTTTTACCTTGCGGGAACCCCAGTCAATTTTTGAGTTTTCTTTCACGACCACGGAGCCCTAAAATACACAGAATAATAGTGTTTATTTTAAGCCTCTAGAGGGGCCGTCCCAGGCCCCATCACTTTTTCGTCCCATTTTTTACCACATGCTATGGACCACCACAACATTTTCCATGATCGGTTTCGTCCCCTAAAGACCTCTTATGATCCCTCTTATAGCCTTTTCTAGAGAGGGGAAAGACAACCTCATATAGAACCGTCTAAGAGGTTGTTAACGTCTCTCCTATGCCCTATTCACCTTGAATCCTTTGGTCCGGGTTTATATTTTTACCCTACGGGCACCCCGGACAATTTCCAGGATATTTTTTTCAGCACCCCGGAACCCCATAAAATAATGAATAATAACCTTTGTTTCAGACCTTCAGAGGGTCGTCCGGGCCCCGTCACTTTTTCACCCTATCTTTTAACCACGTTTTGTGGACCACCACAGCACTCCCCAATCGGTTTCGGCCCCTTAAGACCTCTTATGATCACTCGGATGGCCTCTTTCGGAGAGGGGAAAGACAACCTCATATAGAACCGTCTAAGAGCTTGTTATCGTCCCTCCTATGATCTTTTCACCCTAAATTCTTTGGTCTTCGTTCATATTTTTACCTTACAGGCACCCAGTTTAGTTTCTGGGATATTTTTTCCCGGGACTCCGGAACCCCAAAAAAATAGCGAATAATAGCCCTTGTTTCAGGCCTCCGGAGGGGCCGTCCCGCGCGGCCGCGCCTCTTCACTTTTTTGCCCCATTTTTTAACCACGTGCAATGAACCACCACAGCGCTTCCCAAGATCGTTTTTGGCCCCTAAAGTCTTCTTATGATCTCTCTTATGGCCTCTTCTAGAGAGGGGTAAGACATCCTCATATGGAATTGTCTAAGAGCTTGTTTATCGTCCCTCCTATTACCTTTTCACCCCAAACTCTTTTTTCTGGGTTCATATTTATGCCTTACATGCACCTCGGTCAATTTTTGGGATTTTTTTTTCTGCGACACATGAGCCCCAAAAAATAGTTAATAATAGCCTTTGTTTTAGGCCTCTGGAGGGGCCATCCCGAGCCCTGTCACTTTTTTGTCCCATTTCTATACCACGTTGTCTCATGCGGACTCTTTCTTTAGCTGCTCACGTTTGCCACTCGCTTACACTCCTGTCGTATGACAATTCAGGTAACCACCAAAGCTAAGCTAAGTATTGCTAAGAAAGGTAGTTGATGTGTTTGTGTGGTTTTGGCTAAGTAAGACTTAGAGAAGTAATGAGTAAGAACACAAGTGTTTCAAAGACTTTGTATTAATGTGTGAATGTGTTTATAATTTTCTGAATGAATGTATAAATGAATGCCTTGGGTATTTTAGGCAACACCTCTCCTACTAATTCTAGCCTAGAACATTATAACCTCCTCAAATGGAGGGTTCTACATAATACACTTGCTAGACCATTCTAGTCTTTACATACACTTACGTATAGCCTACAGACATCTATTTATGTACAAAACTCCCCATGAGCATTTTAGAGATAATCTCTAGAACCTCTATACACTTAATAGGACATACTAGAACACTCTAGAGTTACCCACTCTAGAATATCCTAGCTACTTGCTCCATAATGTTCCGGAACCTTCCAGAATGCACTGGATAAATCTAAACCTTTCGACGAGGTTCTAGAGTATTCCACAATCTTTTAATATAGTAGGCAGCCTGCATGCCAAGTTTGAGCCCCTTCGGAGAAGTGTAGCACTGCCGCTCAAAAAGTATAGTTTCCCTGCACATCCAGTATTTCCTTGCAACACTAATTGTTTCTTAAAACTGCCTACTAAAGGGAGATAGGTGTTGTTGGCACAACACATGGGCGGCTCCCCTAGGGGGATCCTTATGTCGTTGTTCCAATACAATGGGTGGGTCATTGGGTCATCCGTGACATGCTCCCATACCTTGTCAAAAACCTTGTTGTCATTCGTTTTGATGGCCATTTCACCCTAGAGCGCTTGGTTTGGGTTCATATTTTCAACACATGGTCACCTCCGAGAATTTTTGGTAAATTTTTTTACGAGACCTCGAAACCTCAAAAAATAGTGGATTATAGCCTTTGGTTGAGGCCTTTGGAGGGGTTGTCCCGGGCCCTCTCTTATATTCTCCCCGTTTATTTAACACGTGCTATGGATCATCTCAAAACTCCCCATGTTCGATTTCGGCCCTCAAAGACATCTAATGATCCCTCTTATGGCATCTTCCGCATATGGGAAAAACAAGTCTAGCGAGAACCGTCTAACACATTGTTATTGTTTTTCTTAATGCCTTTTCAACCCAAAATCTCTTGTTTTATGGTCACATATTGACCATACGGGCACCACGAAAATTTTTGGGCATTTTTTTTTCTAGAACCTCGGAACCCCAAGAAAAGTAAATAATAGCCTTTGTTTTAGGCCCTGTCATTTTTACGTCTCGTTTTTTATCAGGTGCTATAGATCACCACTACACCCCCCACAATCGGTTTCGTCCGCTAAAGACCTCGTATGATCCCTCTGATGACCTCTTCTAGAGAGGGAAAAAACCACCTCATATGGAATAGTTTAAAACCATGTTATAATCCCTCATATGACCTTTTCACCCTTAATCCTTTGGTCTGGGTTCAAGAACCACGTCGTTTTTTTGTCCTATTTTTATTCCGCATGCTATGGACTAGGACTTAACTCCCATGACCGGTTTTAGCCCTTAAAGACATGTAATCATCCCTCTTATGGCCTCTTCCGAAGAAGGGAAAAACAACCTCTTCCGGCCCCGTCTAGAACCTGTTAACATCCCTCTTATACCTTTTCACCCCGAATCGCTTAGTCTGGGTTCATATTTTGACCATACGACCTCCTCAGAGAATTTTTGGCAATCTTTTTTTGGGAACCCGGAACCCTAAAAACAATGAATAAGGCCTTCGAATACACCGTCCTGTGACCCTTAGTATTTTCACCCCGTTTTTACCGCGTGCTATTGACCACCACTAGAATCCCCGCAATGGGTTTCAGTCTCTAAAGACTTGTAACCATCCCTCTTGCGGCCTCTTCCAGAGAAGGGAAAAACAACCTCTTACCAAGCTCGTTTAAAACCTTGTTATCATCCCTCTTATGGTGTTTTTAGCCCGAATCGCTTGACCTGGGTTCATATTTTGACCACATTGGCATCCCAAAGAATTTTCAGCAAATTTTTTTGGACTCTGGAACCCTAAAAAAATGGATAATATCCCTTGATTGACACCTCTAGAGGGGTTGTCCAGGGCCATATCATTTTTTCGCCCTATTTTTTTTATCTTGTCTATGGACCACCACATGACTCCCCATGACCGATTTCGACCCTTCAAGATATGTAAACATCCCTCTTGTGGCCTCTTCAAGAGAAGGGAAAAAAACCCTCTTCTGAGCCGCGTCTAAAACCATGTTATCATCCCTTATATGGCATTTTCACTCCTAATTGATTTGCATGGGTTCTTATTTTGACCATACGAGCATCCCAGATAATTTTGGGCAATCATTTTTGTTGGGAACCCGGAAACCCAAAAAACAGTAGATAATTGCCTTTGATTGAGGCCTCCACATGGGTCGTCCAGGGCCACATAGTATTTTTGACCCCCTTTTTTTTTACCACGTGTTATGGACCACCACAGGACTCCCCATGACCGGTTTCAACCCCTAAAGACCTGTAATCATCCCTCTTATAACCTCTTTCGAAAAAGGGAAAAAATCTCTTATGGGTTGCGTTTAAAACCATGTTACCATCCCTTTTATGACCTTTTCACACCCAATCACTTTATATGGGTCCACATTTTGACCATACGGGCACCCCAAAAATTTTTGGCAATTTTTTTTCCTGGACCCCGAAACCACAAAAAATAGTGGATAATAACCTTTGATTGAAACCTCTAGAGGAGTCGTTCTGGGCCAAGATTTTTCGCCCTGCTTTTTTTACCTTGTCTATGGACCACTAAAGAACACCCCACGATTGGTTTCGTCTCTTAAAAACCGGTAATCATCCCTCTTATGGCTTCTTCCGCGAAAGGAAAAAACAACCTTTTATGGGCCGCGTCTAAAACTTTGTTATCATCCCTCTTATGGTCTTTTTAGCCCAAATCGTTTTGTCTAGGTTCATGTTTTGACCTTATGGGCACCCCGGACAATTTTCGGCAATTTTTATTCTAGGACCCTAGAACCCCTCAAAAGACGATGGATAATAGCCAAATTGAGGCCTCCAATGGTGTCGTCCAAGACCATGTCATTTTTTACTCATGTATCAAAAGAACTAGGAAGGGTCTATGTTCAAAGCTTTTTGTGGGGAAAAGGAGTTAAGGGTTTATTGGGGGGAGGGACGAATCAAAGCAACATACGTCCCTCACAACGATTTTCAAAATAACAACACCCCTACAAAATAATGCATCAGGTAAGAAGGTGACAGTGGCAAGTATGAATACAATAAAGGAGATTATGAGTGAAAAAAAATAGGAAAGAGAAGGCAACAGTGATGGTGGAGGTTGTGGACCCGTCGAGCACGCTTATTACACCACAAGAGGGGAAGAAGGGGAGCCAAGGAGAAGGAAAGGAGTAACTTAGTAAGTCAAGTGGAAAGATGGCATAGCAAATTGGAATTAGGTTTCAATATGTGGTTTTTATAAGATATATTCCAAGCTTTGCGGTCATATCTTTACTCCATAATCAAAACCAAAAACCTTAAATCCTAACTTTACTTCATAATCAACAAGTTAAGTTAGGTTCGATCCAAGTTTAGATGGATTTTGATCGAAAGACTAAATTATCTTTAAAGTCAGGCTTAGCCTATTGCACTCTGTCAAAAAAATATATAAATAAAAAATAAAAAAACAAAAACATATGCAGCAGCACAACCAAATTTCTTTTATTTTAATATGTTTCCATTTTTTACCATAATAGATTTTTGCCCAACTAAATGCACAGACAAATTCATAGGGCTCGAAATTGATTAGTCATTCAAAAGATGCACGTATTCTCACAACTGCCATATTACATGAATTATGAATGTTTGTGAATGAACTTAGCATGAATCAGCCACATTTTGTTGTAAGCAATTAGGCTAAGATCTACCAGTTGTAACGAATGCTGCTATTAATTCTTCTGGAAGCCAGCTGATGAACAATCCTCCAAGGCTCTTCACAAGTGAGGTCCGTGACAACCCATGCCAGCTTTAAATCCTTCTGCATAAGCTGTGTTTTTGAAAACCATCTGCAGCAGAAATATATCCAGCAACAGCTTTAGAATATCAAACATCAAATATCGTTTTCTTCAAATCACGTGGCAGAACATCGACCTAATACCAAAACTTATAAGTAGGGTTCATTAAGACAAAATTATTTACGTTACAGACTTCTACTTATGCTCACCAAATGAATACACATATACAAAGTAGTTACTGCAATTCAACATGTCACGGTACATCACAGAAATGCCAGATAAAAAATTATTTATTTATTTTTTTTTTTTTTTTGGTAAATGCCAGATAAAGAATTAGAAACATGGTGTTAACCAAGACTCAAGACTTTAATTATGGTCGGGCAATTCTACATTAGACTGCTTTACATTATACTGTATATGCCGTGTTTGGTTTGCAATTCTACCAGCTTTTGAGTAACATAATTACACTATATTTGTGCCCGTGCGTTGCACGGTTTAACACTAACTTTAACGAAGTACGTAACTTTAAAGCTACTCTGTAAATAATTCAAACAATTATAGGAATGCCAAATCTTCAAAGTACTCATACTTAGCTCCATACTACCACTATTTGTTATTACTTGCAAGTTTAGATATCTTTTCTAAACAAGAAAGGGATTATTCTATATATGTGACTTCTTGTAGATCCCAAAAATCACTTATTTACAACTCAAAAAAAAAAAATCCACAAAAAATTCATTAGAGGGATAGAAATTGATTATATTGGAACTTAAACGACTGTAATCACTTTATGAAATTATGTACTCAAGATTATCATTTTAATTGCATGAATCTTGAAAGAAAAAGTGAACTAAAAATGTTAGAAATGGATGTTGATGTGTGTAAAATTGTATGTGGGTGATCAATTTGCAGGTCTAATCCAAAAATTGAAATACAAAAGGTAAGTTCGAAGATTTTATATGGATTAATGAGTGAACACTTGAGTATGCATCCACCTAAAGGAGAAAAGTATGCAGCATGTTAGATTTCCAAAACAAAGACAATTAAAAAAATTAATTACCTCAATGTCAAAAAATTGAACATCGTGCAATAAGAATTTTTCAAAGCAAAATGCCCAAATACTCCTAGTAAGTACTCCTAAAGTAGGTAGTTGTAAAGGTGATTGTAATCAATGCATCAACGAAAAGGAAAAGCCAGTAATTACTTAAGCTTTTAGGCAGGAAATGGATTTACCACAACATGCCATGTGTACAAAAATGGCCTGTTTTAGTAATAAGGTATTGATTGATTGACAAGAAAAGAAAAAAAGAATAATACAGATGATTAGAAGAAAAAATTAACATTAACACCACATAAAATTCTTCCCTCCACAATCCCACCCTGAAACAAGAGAGAAAAGCAGAGGTTCATAGACAATAACTCACAACTAGGTGGCTTAGGTCTGAGTGAAGACGCTTCTGGATATTTTCAGACACTATGGCACCAAGCTGTTCTCCATGTTTTGACACTGTTTCCTTGTTAATCTGAATGATGAAGACATCAAGTTTGAAACTACCATGACTTTTCTATAATGCTTTTCAAGAAAACCAGATAGCACTCACCTCGGAAAGAACGAGAGCAGAAGCTTTATCCAATATCTCATCCACAAAGAGCTGAGGGTTGGAAAAAACAGTGGATGACGAACCTGAATGTGCAGTTTTACCTTTTGCAGAATTGTCCTTCACATTCTTTTCATCAACAGGTTGCTTTATAGTTTTGACTATTATAAAAACGGAAGTAAAAGATCTATGTCACAAGATATTCATAAGGTGATTAAAAAAAGAAGAAGCAACATACGAAGAATATAAAACAATAACAATAACAGTAACAATAAATAAATATCATAAATTTAATACATTTTGCAGATTGTAAATTCGTAAAAATTCAATTAATTTCTTTGTCGCATATCACCAAAAATAACGTGCTCAATAAACAACAGCGAATTGACCTTTAAACATTAAACATAAAATTAAAATAAAAATAATTATCAACAAGACATGAAGACATTGATACTGAAGACTTGGGAGTTAAAATGAAAAGGCAAAAGCAAACATAAGACATCAGCATCAAGGAGTTGGCCATGTGCCAAAGTGGCTTGGTTGGGGTGGAGCGGATTTTGTTACTCCAAGTATTACACAGGTAACAATGTAACGGCAATTGTAACCTCTTGGTAAATGGTAATTTTAACCAAATGCTCTAACAAAACCATTTGTAAGAGGTACTCATTATTGAATCTGTTTCCAACACACACAAAAATCCATACCAAACACCCCCTTCAGAGAGACTGGAACTACCTTTGACTGGATCACCATTTGCAGGTTGATCACTCTGGAGATTGACATTAGTAGGAGCTGCATTTGCAGCACATTCGGGTGCAGCTATTGCATTAGATGGGGCAAAAGCAGCCAAATCTGGAGGTTGATCCTTACCAACAGGAGGATTTGCCTACATTCAAGCACACGGTAGATTAGCTTAGCCAGGAAATCACACTCTAATTATCCTACATAATCAACCCATAGCACCACTGCATTGTGGTATGTGGTCTAACCTCAAGATCAACATACGCAGGATCCCTTCCAAGTGATTTCAGAAACTTGTCCAGGCCAACATAAGAAAGACCTGCCATCACAAATAATAAGAACACCATAAAGAAACTCACTCTCTAAAGCAGCTAAAATGTAATAATATTTAACACCGTTTTATTCTCATCATGCAAGTAAGGCAAGCAAACCTAAATACTTACCTACTGACATGTCATTGGACAATGGGTGGAACAAAATTTGCCTCTGAGATTTCAATCCTTGATCCAATAATAAGGAAACATGCCTTTGCAATCAGACATAAAATGAGGTGAGTTCCTGAATTGAGGGTTACAAAACATGAATTGTGCAGTAAAACTTACACATGTACCATAACAAATGACACTATTTGCTCAACAAAGTATAATTCCGTATCTGGTCTCTCAAAGAAAATATCTATCAAAGGATGCCATATTTTAAAGAGCACCCACAAGGAATATTTAGGATGTGTCACCAAGTAGTCATGTATACAATCTAACTCATGTGTTGTACAGAAACAAGAAATGGGACACTTGATCATTCAAGTGCACACTTGATCAGCATATTTTATTGATAACAAAAAATTGATTACGAACCTTTTTTTGAGAGGAAGGCTCTCTCCAAGTAAATGACTTTTTATTTTCAGAATACCTTTTCCTCACTCTCCCCTCATATATCCCACTCACCCTTCCCATTAGATTCTCCACAACCCCCCACCCCCCAAAAAAAAAAAAAAAATGAAATAAGACAAAGCTAGTTATTTTCTTGCTGAGTTGAACCTGAGCTGTCTTCCTTCTTTCATACTAAAATCTGACTGGAGACCCAGATGAATATGCACCTTGTCCTCAAGGTGCAATTGAAAAATCTGGTATTCACAGCAGTAAACTCTTCCCAAGTGTTTGGCAATCCTTTCCATTTGACCAGCACCTCCCACTCATTGTCTGGATTGTCCCCACAGTATCTCCCACCTAAAATAGCCTCTCATTCAGCTTCCAACACCAAGTCAGGGGTAATTTGTGGAGTTCGGAATTCACCTGCTGTCCCAGTGCAGATTTGAGTTGAGACTCTGAGAGACATGGAAAACAGGATGTATCCTTGATATCTCTGGAAGTACTAGTTTATAGGCCACCCCCCTTTCCACCTTCTGTACTATTTCAAATGGGCCATAAAAATGTGGAGAGAGCTTTTCATTTATCCTCCACTGTTGCCTATAAGGCTACAATTTAAGGTACAACTTATCCCCCACTTCATAACTCACCTCTCTCCAATGACTATTATCCTGCAACTGCACCTTTGTTGAGCTCCGAGAAGCTGAATCTTCTGCTTTGACAATGATTGCAAAGCCGTTGAATTTGGCTCATATCACAACAGGGTTGGGGGTCCCTTTCATACACAGCTTTGAATGGTGCACACTTAGTTGCAGAGTGCATAGCAGTATTATAGCAGAATTCAACTCATGGTATTCATCTAGCCCAACTCTTAGAGGTGCCATTTATGAAACATCTTAGGTAGGTCCCTAAGCTCTTGTTAACCACTTCATTTGCCCGTCAGATTGTCGGCAATAAGCTGTGCTCCTTTGCAAACTTGTATCCTGAAGCCTAAACAACTCCCTCCAAAAAAATGCTCATGAAAACTTTATCCCCACCTGATACAATGCTAATAGGAAATTCATGCAATCACCCCCAACACCTTCTAAACTGCTATTATTATTGCCATCAATTCCTTCTAATAGATAGATTTCGCTCTGGCTTTCACCCCCAACAACTTACTGAAGTATGCAATGGGGTGACCCTTTTGCATTAGAACAACTCCCACTCCATATCCACTAGCATCCGTTTCAAGCACAAAAGGTAAGTCAAATTGGGTAAGGCCAAAAAAGGAACTATGGTCACGGCTTCCTTGAGAGCTTGGAAGGCTTGGGTGGCTTGTGGAGTCCAATGGATCAACACATCCAACACCAAGCCTAGATGATACTTGTATTCCTCCTCATATCTACACAAGTATATCATCGAAGAAAACCAATACAAATTTCCTTAGATACGGTATGAATAACACAAACAAAAGGCATAACAAGGAAACCATAGTGCCACACTGCCACTCGTCACTCATGTGTCCTAAATGCTATTTTTGGCACATCTTCCTTTACTTTAAGTGCTTATTTGGTTGCCCACAATTCCCACAAGAATTCACAAATCCCATAATTTTTTGGTAGATAAAATTGTTTGGTTGCCCTCAATTCCTCAAAATGTAAGAATTGTAGAATCCATGGAAATTCCAAATACCTACGACATGGGGGAATCAAAAGGCACAACCACCACCACCCTCCACCCCCCACCGCGGCTCTCTCTCTCTCTACATGGTGATTTGAAATTCCTAGGATTTTACATTACCCATATGGCAACCAAACAAGTTATGGCCAATTTCTAAGATTTGCATAAAAGGAATGAGCACTACTTTGGTGGTAACCAAATTTTAAATTCAGTTTAGCAAAAAGACATTAGTCCCATGAAGTTCATCTAACAACTCATCAATAGTAAGTGTTAAAAACCATTTGCCACAAAGAATTTGGAAACACACTCACAAAATACAATATAGAACAGATAACAAAATATGATAATAAAAGAGAAAAGTGTTTATGATGAAATTTTGATTTCCTCCCCTCAAAATAAATATTATTACTTGATAAAGTTCCTGCAAAATAATACAATAACCCTCTAGGTGAATTCTCACCAAAAACATCATAATTTTCTAGTAAACCTAAACCCCTTTTTTATAGGTTAACCTAAAAACCCACATCAATTAGGATTTTACTTGCCCCCCAAGCCTAAATAATCCTAAATTGATTGCATACCAAAAATCTATCAAGTTTCCTAATTACAAACCATATCTAATTAGGAAACAAATAATATCCCAAAATCTCTAAAATTACATCATGTTTGTTTTAGGTAAATTTAGTTTATTTCCTAACAGTAGAGATAGGGAATTTTGTCAAGAATTGTCACCTAATTTAGGGCTCGATAATCAACACAAAACCTCCATGACCACACCAACAATGTCGGGCTAAAGAATGGGCTTGAGGACACTTGAATAATTCCAAGTGTGAGGAACATCTCAAGGCAAGGAGAAAACCACTTGCCTTCCCTTCAAGGCTTCATGTATGAATAGTGGAGCCTCCAACCTTTTCCCACTTATACCCTCGTGGCTAATGTAGTTGAACTCTAAAGGTTTCCTTGTCCTTCCTTATTTAATGTCCTCACCATAGACTTCAACGAGATCAATGTTCTTCCCAACACCAGATCCCCTTTGAAGTGTCACTTTCTTCCCCTCAACATAAAACATGAGAATCAATGTCTTCCAATTTGTATGCACATAGAGGAAAGAAGTCCCCCTCCACTGTGACAGTTGGCAACATCAACACCACCTTACACACCCCCACACCCTTAACTTCTTCCTTTGTGCCCAGGGATACTTAGAACTCCTTAGTTCTTGTCACTTTTACTCCAAGCTTTTCCACCCCCTCCATGATTATGCAATTGTGATCCTAATCAACCATCATTACTCCAATATTGTTCAGAACACTACGTAGCTTCAACATTTTTGGGCTCGTAGTGGATACTACTTGTTGTGGCTTTCCCACTCTTCCTCCAACTCTGCCTCCGCCCCCACTTTCAATTTTATCGTACTCCTTGTCAAGAGTCATCAACACACAACTACCCCCTATTACAATGGTAGTTAATCAACCACTTCTCGGCACACTTAAAACTTTAACCCTTTTCTCTCTTTTCTTGCAATTCTCTCTGACTAAGTCGTAGCGTTTTTACGGTCAGTTTTTCGGTCGGAAAAGTCGAGGTCTTGAAGTTGTTAATCGAAGACTAAGGAGTGGGATGGACATGAGTTAGACACGTGTGAACTAGAACAAAAGGGAATGGTTGATGAGCTATGCCTATTCGAATGAGATTTTATAACATAAGATGGGTTTAAAGTCCGGATTAGGGTTGAGCCTCATTCGGCCGCCTTTATCATATATAGGCCCAAACTAATTTTGCCTTCCACTTTAAGAGCTAGATCCATAGTTTGGTCCAACTTTCTTGGGTTCAACAACCTCAACTCAGCCCTTAACTCCTCCTTTAACCAATTGATGAATTGGCCTTTCGAAACTTCTTCTAACATTCCCTCCAATGGAGCTAACACCTCTATGAACTTCCTCCCTATATCCTTGAACCGTCATCACCCCCAATCACTTTTCGTATAAGGTTCCCAAAGAAGTGGTACAAAAGCATCTCACTACTGTCCGAACAACACGGTCTCCATCTCCTCCCAATGGCGGATCAGGTGACGAGGATTTTCCCATTGATATCAAATTAAACCATCCCCTTCCATCGATACAACAACTTCCACCTTCTCCTCCTCCGCCAAGATCCGCTCGGCCCTCAAAATCCACCCATCTGGGTTGGAGCCTTCAAAAAGTTGCATATCCAACTTATTAAGGCTCCAACTTGGACCATTTCCATTGCTTCCCATGTCATTTTCTCCGACTTTCAACAAACCGAGAGGTTGGCCCCTACTTTGTGCTTCCGAATTTTTATTCAACGGATCTTCGAACTGGTTGTGGTTCAAGTCTTCCGACAATGGCCTATTCTCCCTTCTTGCCATGGCTTGTCGAACCTCCTCTCTCAAAATATGTTGTTCACCCATCTGATCCTCCCTAAACCAATTAATTCTTATTTCCAACCTCTCAAACAAGATGGTGAAGTTAGCATTGGACTTTTCCAGGGTGCATCTACATTCAGTCAAGGTGGTCCAAAACTGCGCACAGCCGTCATCTCACTTTCCATCTCCCATTCGTTGCAAGAGCGTAGGAGCCATTGTCACCCTCACCTAGGACCGTACGACTCTGACACCAAGTTTGCTGGGAACCATAGAGATTCTAGCCACCAAGCTGAGTCAGAGTACTTTATTGATAACAAAAGTTTGATTACAAACCTTCTTTAGAGAGGAAGGCTTTCTCCGAGTAAATGAGACTATATTTTCTAGATACTTTTTCTTCTCTCTCCCCTTTTCTATTTATAATCACCATATTCTAACAAATTACTGACACCAACTACTAGTACATAGAATTTACCACTCACCATTCCCACTAGATTCTTTCCCCCAAATGATTTAAAACAAAGTTAGTTACTCCCTCCATCTTTTTTTAGTTGCTACATCCACTTTTTTACATCTCCGAAGACACAACTTATAAAACCAATATCTCGAGTTTGGTAAAATAAAAAATTATAAAAATTATATTTTTAGAAAATATAAATCGGTAGAATCAAACAAGATCCCATATGAATATGTTTTCCTTTATGTATTAAACACAAAAATGAGTCAAAGTTACAACATAAATAGTGTCCAATTCCCTAATGTAGGGACTAAAAAAAGACCAAGGGAGTATTTTCTTATTGAGTTGGAAACTAAGTTGTATATTTTCTCTCATACTGGAAATGATTAGTGACCTAAGTGGACATGCAACCGAAATCCCTTATATAAAATCAAGAATTTTACTTCGATTAATGATATATTCAAAGTGAACCTTGTTTTATGAGAGAAAAATAGTGGTTGACTAGTCCACACAGACACATGGACACATAACCCAAAAAAAAAAACCAACAAGCTTGAACATATATAAAAAAACACAAAATGAAGCAATAAGCAGACTAACTAAGCCATTTCCATACGTGATCACAATCTAGCGAGCCTATAGAGTATAAATCAACTTCATGTTGCCTTTAAATTTCCCTATTCCATTGAAAATTGATTTTTTTGAATCCATATATTTCAGATTAAACCGTACTTATCATTAAAAATCATTATTCTTAGTTTTGGTGGATACACATCTATATAGGGTTGCCAAGTTAAGAAAAGTCAATCAAGTCCCACATAGACCTAGAGTAAACCACATATGACCTGCATTATACCGTAAAGAGACAACAAGCAGCACACTAATTAAGGTATTATATTTTGAAAACTAGCAATTTTTTCCCAAAAAGAGCTAACAAAGAAATATTATTGCATAATATAAGTTAAAAAGTTTAATTAGACCAATGATGCTAAGCAAAGTGTCCATGATGATCGAAATATTGCCACATGGTCACAAGAAAGTTAAGAAGCCTTGTACTTTAACTGTATACTTCCAGATAGGCCTCCAATAATAAAACATATGAAATAAATAAAATGCCAATTTACAAAAACAATACCTAGCAGATTCATTCACCACTGCAAATGGAGTCACACAACCCAAAGGCACCTGGTAGAGTCAAGCCAACATCAGTGTCAATATTCTTGTCTAGATTCTAGTAGAATTTATCACTATGATATATCACCAATAAAGATCATGTAGTTTAGGATTTGCTTCTTCCTACATGCCCAAATAAAATCTACTAGCTTTGAAACTCGTGTGATGCATGGGCTAATAAATACATTTTGAAAATTATTATTTTAATGATAATGAACTTAAAATCGTACTCCATCCATTTCACGTTGTTGAACACGCTTTGACCAATTTTATCTCAAAAAAAGATTCCAAATGTAACCAACAAAGTGAAGTAGAAAACGTAATTCACGGTATATTGATAATATATATATATATATTGATATTGATATTATTTTACGGTTTGTGAATGGATTAGTTCTATAAACGGACAACAGTTCCGTCGGTATGTTGGTTCCCACAAGAAGGCATTTGCTGTTTTTCCCAACCCCACCATCACTAGGTTTTCCCTTACTTCTACAGCTGCTAGTCAGCGGACTTATGCTTAACGTGGGCATAGCCAGACGTCCACTTCTGAGCCTTCCACCTTCCACCCTTCACAGGAGGCTGGCCCTAGTACTTATTATGCAGAAGATGGAGATTGGAGCCGGGAAGATCCATGTTATTATATGCTTGAACTGTGTGCTTAGTTCTCGGTGCTTGAACAGTGTTAACGGGAGGATTTGAGCCACATCTGTTATTATATGCTTATTTCTTTTCTTATATGCTGAGTTCCTAGTGCTTGTATGATCCATGTTTTGGCTTTTGACTCTAGTAACTTGGCTTTGATATGTTTCATATCGCGAATGATGAAAGGCTTTCATTTCTTTTAGGAGCCTCCAGATTTTCAAATTTTAGGCATTCCACCACATATTTTTCCCTTTTGATCCTTTATTTTGAGTCATTCATCCTTCATTTACTTTTAGCTACATTACAACCCTATTTAGTCGTGCTTCATTACTTATTACGTATGCCCCAGCTTGGCTTGGGGGAGTTTGTGTTGTTATGCAATTGATGGAGTTGTAATTGGAGAATTGTTGGTAAAAATTTGGTGGAATTGTTGTTTAGTGAGGTTTTATTAACATGTTCCACATTAAGGCTATGCATACCAATGTTTGGGCTAGTGCAGTTTATTTGAACGATTAAGAGTTTATAACTTATATGAGGCCCAGTGATGTATGTGTGGTGAATTTGTCTATTGTTTATCTTATTTAGCAAAGGCTAGTCATTAAGAGTCGTGGACCTAAAGTCTTGAAAAAAAATCAAAGAATGAGGTTAATGAAAAAAAATGAAAATTCAAAACTCAAAAGAAGTGAAGAAAAGATAAGAAAGTAAAGCTTGTGAGTAGTTGGTTGTTTTGTTGATTTATGAGCATTATGGTGTTGATGTGAATTGAAAAGGTTTGGTTTGGTTGGAATTAGATGTTGGAGAATGTTGTTGATATACTTTAAAGTTGTTCGCGACTTTCTTCGGTTTTATATGCATATATCCCGCATTCCACCACATTATCCCAAAGCTTATTCTATCCATCACCCTAGCCACATTACAAGCTTAATAAAGACCTTTTTGAACGGCTTGAGCATATTTTTCGTTCTTGTGAAGTGAGTCAATTGTCAAAGCTAGTTGAGTATTACTTGCATTTCGAATCGACTTTGCATTAGGTTGAGTGAACACCCTCAAACACTTGCATGAGGTGTGAGATGTAGGATTGGGTTCCTCAAGATTGCATTCAAACACTTCTTGCATTTGCATAGTATATTGTTTCTTGGTCAGGAGGTGAGGTTGAGCTACATTGTTTTTATGCTCAACAATATATGTGGAGTGACGCCCCGTGAGCTATTCTAGTCATCGACTCCTATTTCTTACATGGTTGGCTTTATGATTTTGATTTAAGTGGATGGCGATCAAGGGATTTTGATAGGTTGGCATAGGAACTTACGTACTTGAAATTGCTTGGGTTAATTATGTTTTGCAAAGTTTAATGGGGTGAAGTCATTGTCTATTTGATTTGTTTGTTTGAGAACAAGCAAAGGTTTGGCTTCGGGGAGTTTGATAAATGTGTTTTATGTTCATTATTTACCCTTTGTTTTATATTGGTTATTGGCTCTAACAAGGCTCTTTTGAACCTAATTCTATTAATTTGGTTGCTTTTAGTGCTTTGTGGGTCGATTTGCTATACGTTGCATGAATTGGTGCATTTGTATCGATTTTCGCATTATTTTGGGCACTTGACTACTAGTAGGAGTCTTGACCATTTTGAGAAGCTACAATAGAGCTAATATGAAAGTTAGAAGCCTTTTGGAAACAAAGAGGTCGAGTTTCGAAGCAAACGAGCAAGCGAAAAGGCCTTGGGAGCCAAGGAGCAGCCCGCCCGGCTTGAGTGCAGTGTGCCTAGCTTGAGTGCCCTGTGCCCTGGTACCCGGGCAGATTGAATTTTACGCGTTTTTCGAGATTTTTCGACTTGTTTTGGCTTTGTATATATAGGGTTTCTACCCTAAGCTTATGTACGAATTTTCATAACTTTTAGAGCTTAGTTTTACATAGTTTCTCTCTGGAAAAATACTCTGATGTTACTCATTCATTCAATCGTTCAATACAATTCAAATTTATTCAAGTCTTTTCTTATTCTTGTTAATTTAGTTTTATTGTTTTGTTTAGTCTTTGTTGATAGTTTTAGTTTTATGTTACATTAGGTTGCTTATGCCCTAATTTTCATGTTAATTAGTTTTATGAATTTGATTATGGTTTTAGTTTTAATTATATGATTAGATTTTTGCAATTTACATCATGTGTGAGTAGTTTAATTTCTACGGCTAGGGGATCATGAGTCATCCCAATGAATTTGATTAATAGTTGATTGATATAACGGCTATTTCACCATATACCCCCGAACTTTTTCAAAATGCACCATATACCCCTAATGTTTCTGGAATGCACCATATGCCCCTGAACTTTTAAAAAAAATGTACAGATTACCCTTAATGAGTAACGCCCTTAACTCTCTGTTAAGTCCTATGTTTTGAGTGGCGCCATTATCTCTCTCCTAACCCCATTTATTTCAAATTCCTAAAACTTCAAAACCCTCGAAAAAAACTGTTCATCTTCCACAATTCTTAATTCAATCTAAAACCCTAAGTTTAAACCTAAATTCTGGAAATTGAAAGCCATTGAATTGCATAAAATCAGAGGACAAGCTGGAAGATTACAGTTGAGTGGTTTTCGACATCAGAAGAAGGTTTTAAAACTGTGACTTTAATTCAACAGGTATGAATTCCCTGTTTTCTTTCTTTCTTATTTGTTACTTTGTTGATGTTGAGTACAATTGCAAGTTGTTTAGTTGTTTATGTTGAAGAATGGATAGTTGTTTTTCTTTTCGGAATTGATGATTTTTAGTTATGATAAATTCTGTTTTTAGTTATGATTTTTTAGTTATGCATTTTAATTTCTTCTTTTGATTGTGAATATTGTGAATTGTTTATAAATTCACAGAATATGGTTGACATGTTCATATAAAGAGCGGAATTTTGATGTTAGGGTTTCAAATGTTGATGAGGCAAATTTTTTAGACTTAGTTGATGACATTATTGAAGAGGGTTGTAAGCAATCTATTTATTTGCTTGAGATGTGGAGAATGTACTACATTCCACCTAAGACAAATGTTAGGATAGAAGTTGGTGATGATAGGTCCTTAGTTAACATGTTCAATCTATTTATGTGGGAGGATGAGATTAGGATTGTCGTAATGGATAGTGACTTTGTTGGGTAATCATTTAGGTTAGCAATTGAAAGAACAGAGGTTGGTGGAAGAAGCAAATAGGCAACAAATGTATGAGGAAAGAGAGGAGACAAACATAATGGAGGAGAAAAGAAGACTTGAGGAAGAAATGAGGGTTCAACAGGAGGTAGAAGATTCATTAGAACATGTTGTGGCAATCGAGATTCCTGTGTTAAATGTAAAGGATCAGACTGTTGCCTTTGAGAGGATCTACAGCTCTCAAGAAGCAGATCCGGTGAGTCACAACCACCTTTTACACAACCTGAGCAATCCGGTGAGTCACAACCACCCTTTACCCAACCTTTTACCCAAACTGAAAACACACAACAACCTAATCAAACAAACCCACAACCACCTTTTCAACCACAAATTCCAACCCATACACCTCAAAATCAGTCACATGCTTCCACCTCCAAAACTAAGCCTGCAGTTAAGAAGAAACCACCTCCATGTACTGATAAACCATTAAGGCCAAGCAAGTCTACCCTCAAAGCCAAAGGGATGTATGTGCCAAAGCAAAAGAGTGTCAAAAGGGCTTCTATTAGGTCTAGAAAGCAGGTGCATGTTGAAGGTGATTCAGGTGATGGTGATGAATGATGAGCCTTGGGATGATGATGACAGTGAAGACTCTGATTATGAGGAGAGTAGTGAGGATAGCAGTGAGGAGGATGAGGCGGACTTAGAGGGTTTAGTTGATGAGTTTGAAGGGGAGAAAGTACAAGATGAAAACAATGATGATGATGAAGAAACTGATGAAGATAGGGGTCAGTTAGATAAGTTGTACAGAAATGGTGTGATTGTAGATGATATGCCTTTTAGGAATGTGAAACTTCAGAAATGGATGATATTCAACTCAAAGGAGCATTTGTTAGAAGTAATTAGGGACTATGCAATCCAGGAGGGGTTTAAAATAAGGGTGGAAAAGCATGATAATGTGAGATTCACAGCAACATGTTTGATTGAAAGCTGTGACTGGAGGATTCATGCATCACAGCTTCCAGATGGCATTAGTTGGGCCATCAAAACATTGATTGGAGAGCAAACCTTAAGTGGAAGGTTAGAGTGCAACCCTTTTATCAGTTCTGCTTGGCTTGAGAGAAAGTTGGAAAGTGAAATTTCTAATGCACCAAACATTAGTATTGAGAGTCTTCAAAGGCTATGCATGGAAAAGCTTAGGGTGAAAGTAAAGAGAAAGTTGTTATTTAAGGTGAGGGTTAATGTGAAAAGGCAGATGCATGGTGGATATGCTGAGTCTTATGGGTTGCTGCCAGGATATGCAGAGGTGATTAAAGAGACTAATCCTCGCAGCTTTGCACTTATCACTTGGAGGGGAAACAACATGGATACAACTCCTAATTTTAAGGAATGTTTTTTTTTCATTTGCAATTCAAGTGAAGGGATTTCTTAGTGGTTATAGGCCTATAATTGGTTTTGATGGAGCTCATCTAAGTGGGTACTACAAGGGTTGCCTACTAAGTGCCGTAGGCATTGATGGTAACAATGAGATTTTTCTAATAGCTTATGGCATAGTAGATAGTAAGAGCACAGAGAGTTAGTTATACTTCTTCAGAAACTTAAAGACATTATGGAGGAAAACACACTTACAGATTATGCACTAAACATTTTGGAGAATAGGGGAAGTGAATCTAGGTTGTATTATGTGGTGTGTGCTGGTGGTGGAGAATTTTAGGTGAAAGAAAGGCATGTGTTATACCCTATAAACCTAGCTCATAGAAGTTGTAAGTATGGAGTGTGGCAGGTTTCAGGTATACCATGCAAGCATGGACTTAGGGTCATATATGACCAGAGATTAGACCCTACTGATTTTGTAGCTCCATGGTTTAAGGGTGTGTGCTACAAGGCAACTTACTCGGACCACATACACCCTATACCCGACTCTACTCAGTGGCCTCACTTTGACCTTCCAATCATCTTTCCACAAATCAAAAGAAGTGCAGGAAGGCCAGTAAAACAGAGGAAGAGGGGAAGAAATGAGAAGAGAAAGGGGAAGAGGACAGCCACAATAAAATGCTCCAAATGCAAGCAATTTGGACACAACACAAGAACCTGTCAAGGAGGGGCAACATCAAAGGAAAAGAGGAAGGCAGGAGCAATAGGGGATTCAAAGGAACAAAAGGGCAAAAAGTGGAACCCAATGAAGTTGTGTTATGTGGTTTATGTAGCAATTGAAACCCTGTATTTTTTGTTTAGAATTTGATTTTCAATCTTTTGGCATTACTTGGGTTTGTAAAGCATTAAAGTTTACACTTTAGGGTGTAATCTTTTGGATTTGAAAACTTGTTAAACTCATTTGGGTTTCATGGCATTACATGGGTTTGTAAAGCATTAAGCTTGTTTGTAATGCTCCATTTTCAGTGAAATGCATATGTATTTGGGTTTCATGGCATTATTACTTGTTGTTATTGTTTTTTAAATTTTTACACATTTAAATTAGTTATTTGTCTATCTTGTGCATTTTACAAAAGTATACGGGGTATATGGTGAATTAAGATACAAAGTTAACAGAGAGTTAACAGCGTTACTCATTAAGGGTAATCCATACATTTTTTTAAAAGTTGAGGAGCATATGGTGCATTCTAGAAACATTAGAGGTATATGGTGCATTTTTAAAAAATTCGGGGGTATATGGTGAAATAGCCGTATAATTTATATCGTTTCTGAATTCCTATTATCAATTTATACTACTTGCAGTTGAATACTGGCTAGGTTTGATTAATAATTTGATAATTGTCGAAATGGATGCCGAGAGGTAAGATTACCACAGTTAGATTACAAGGATAATAGGCAAAACGAGTCTAAATGAGCGAGAGAGAGAAGTTTTGAGAGAGTCTAGATTCGAGAATTCAGAGAGTCGTTTATTTATTAATTGATTGCTAATCAGTTTGTTGTCGATTTATGGTGAACCAATTCCTAAGACTTAGTTAATTTGATATATTTTCCATGTTAATTCTTGTTTGTAGTGTCAATTAGTGTCTTAGTTAATCTCATATTCACAGGCCCTCTACAACAAAATAGCTTCTTAGAATAGTAGAAATTCGGTGTCTCCTTGTGAATTCGATCCCTGCTTCCCTAGCTACATTATTTGGAGTTGTAGGTTTTTTTTTATAGGTACGCGACTATCCCTTTCATGTTGCCACCCCTCCAACCTCCTTACCGGAGCCTTACTTGGTCTACGTCTTATATGACCAAACCATCCTAGCCGATTTTCCCTCATTATATCTTCAATAGGAGCAACCCCCAACTTCCTCCTTCAACCTGATTACCCTATTCCGTATTTTGTCCTTTCTTGTATGCTCACATCCAACGTAGCATACGCATTTCTACCACACTCATGTTATGGAGGTGGTGGTACTTCAAAGCCCAACATTCGGTCCCGTAAAGTAATGCTGGTCTAATGGTTGTGCGTTAAAATTTTCTCTTCAATTTATTGGGCATACCCCGATCACATAAAAAACCAGAAGCTCCCTTCCACTTCAACCAACCAGATTTGAACATGTGGTCCACATCTCTGTGCAATTCACCATCCTTTTGGATAATGGATCCTAAATACCGAAAGAAATCCGAACATTGGACACTCTTTCCATCCAACCTAATTGAGCTTGTTGTCATGTTTCTTGTCCCACTAAATACACACTCCATATATTTTGTCTTACTTCTAGTCAACTTTAAACCCCGTGATTCCAACGTTCTTCGCCACAATTCCACCTTGTTTTTCGGTGTTTCTTTTGATTCATCGACCAACACAATATCATCCGCAAACAACATGCACCATCTTGAATTGAACTTGTCAATTCGTCTATAACTATGGCAAAAAGAAAAGGGCTAAGTGTAAAACCTTGATGTACACCAATAGTGATAGGAAACTCTTATGTTTTCCCAACACTAGTTCGTACACTCATGCTCATTCCCTCATACATATCTTTAACGATATCAATATATTTCTTTGAGATACTTTTCCTTGTAAGAACCCACCATAGCACTTCCCTCGGTACCTTATCATATGCCTTCTCCAAGTCAGTAAAAGCCATATGTAGATTTTTCTTCTCATCCCAGTAGTGCTCCATGAGCCTCATGAGATGGATTACCTCCATAGTTGACCTTCCTAGCATAATTGATTCACGAAATTTGTACAAATCTTCTCAACCTTAATTCAATAATTTGTTCCCAAAGTTTCATGGTATGGCTCATTAGCTTGATCCCCCTACAATTAGCACAATCTTTAACATCACCTTTATTCTTACACCGATATTATGGTGCTCTTCCTCCATACCATTGTCATCCTATTACTTCCCCATATCTTCTTGAAGAGAGTTGTCAACCACTCAATTCCTTTCTCTCCCAAACATCTCCAAACCTCAATAAGAATACCATCTGGCCCCACAACTTTTAACTTCCCCCTTTTGAATCCTCCTCATAAAATCCCGATTTACCATGTCATGAGTAATCGCTACACCCTCAATCTCTGGGTCTCAAACCTCATTAAATACATTATCAAAGTAGGACCTCCAGCTACACTTTATCTTGTTATCATCAACCAACACTCTTTGATCAACATCTTTCACATACTTAAATACCCTTATATCCCGAGTTCTTTGGTCTCTCATACAAGCGATTCTATAGATGTCTTTCTCCCCTCCTTTAGTATCCAACCTGACATAAAGATCTTGGTTTACCTTTACCCGTGCATCTCTAACCGCCTTTTTAGCTTCTCTTCTAACTTATTTATACCTCTAAAATTTATCATTAGAGATTTCCCCAACCTTCTATAGCACTCCCTCTTGTTCCTTATAGCTTGTTTAATCTCTTTATTCCAGCAGGATGTGTTCTTACTTGGTGGCAGCTTGTTCTATTGGATTCTCCAAAAAGTACCTTTGCCACATCTTTTACACATTGTTCCATTTTTGTCCAAACAAAATCCATACCCAACGACCAAATACATATACCAACCATTTTCTCCACAAATTCCTTTTTTTTCTCTCCTTGAAGCTTCCACCACTTTATTCGAGGTTCCACAACTGGCCTTTTTCTCCTTAAGCATTTCCTTCCTCGGAAATCTAGCACCACCAACCTATGTTGGGTGACCACACTCTCACCAGAAATTGCTTTACAATCAACAAAACCTTTTCTCCAAGTGTTCCTCACTAAGAAGAAGTCTATTTGACTTTCATGATCCCCGCTCCTATAAGTCACTAGGTGGGATAGTCTTTCTCAAACCAAGTGTTCATTATACCCAAGTTGTAAGCCAAAGCAAAGTCCAGAAAATATCTTCCCGTCTCATTTCTCTCCTCAACACCAAACACTACATGCACACTTTCAAAGCCCTCCCTTTCGAGCCCCACATGCCCACTAAGATCACCACCAATGATCAACTTCTCTCCTGTACGAAGTTGCCGCACAACCTCCTCAAGATCTTCCCAAAACTCATCCTTGATAGACTTATCCAACCTAATTTGTGGTGCATAGGCACTAACAATAGTCATAACCTCATCTCCCAACAACACTTTAATGCCCATAATCCAATTGCTCTTTCTAAACACCACCTCCAATACAACATTGCTATATGCCTTATCCATGAGAATACCCACTCCATTTCTTCACGAGTCAGTTCCGGAATACCAAAGTTTAAACCCATCTATATCCCTTGCCTTTTGTCCAACCCATTTAGTCTCCTGAAAACACATAATGCTTATTTTCCTTCTCTTTATAGTCTCCACTAATTCTTATGACCTAGCATACTGAGACCCGATGTTCCAAGTCCCAAACCTCAGCTTACCACTCTTGCCCTTTCCCATTCCCCGGACTAACTTCTTTTTCTGTACCAGTCCATGACATGGGAACCCTTGCTCATTTGACACCACCCCCGGGCCCTGGGATGGCGCACCACTTCCACGCGACAACCTAGCGACCCTTGCATACTTTTCACTACACCCGGACCTAGGAAGTGTAGTGCGTTGCTCAGTAGGGGACGCCCCTACGATATCCATAATTCAAGTCCATGATATGTGACCAAGTTTATACTAGCTGCTTTGTTGCCACAAACCTACCACCAAACTCTCCTTCTTTATTCGGGCTTGACATCATTGATTAAGGAAAAAAAAAGAAGAAGAAGAAGATAATGACTCAAAGATTAATCCTTCTTCAANATCCTTCTTCAGAAATTCTTCATATTGCTTTTGATTGCAGATCTCTGTTACTGTACTTTCAGGATTCATACCAAATCTACCATAGAGGGAGTTCATTAGAATTTTATAAATAAATGACATAGCTTCATCACCAGATTTCTTGGCTTCTAGTCTGCTTGAATAGAGGTCTGAGATGAAGCTTTCAAAAGGACTTGACTTTTTCTCAAACAAATAACCCCTAAGAGGTATTACCTGGTAACCTAAATCACGCGCAAACTTCAACTCTTCGCTATAAAAGACTCCAATGAATTTACCAGTAGGAAAGAGTAAAGTACCAGATATATCCTTATAGGGCAAGAATGGACGTGATAATTTTTTAGGACATACAACATAGGCCTCAATAAAGCCAAACAAGCTTTCCAATCCAACGCTCTCCAAATTATTCTTCCATACAGGTATACCACATGGCATAGGATAGGATTTCATAATAAAAGGATATAAAGAGTTCACCTAATACCATAGTTTCATAGTTTCATACAAAATGAAATATATCCTTGGTAGTCTCGCACAATTATAGTAGTCCAAGTTATCACATACTACTCGACTTCACCTAATACCATCTCTATGTCATATAAATATGTCTTCAATGAATTATAATTAGAATGAGATAGTATCTAATCCGAAAACTTTATAATTGATGAATGATAATTGAAAGTTCTAAATAAAATCTTCTTTATCTATTACTCATATCCTTAATTTTTATCTAGTGTTATATGATTTTTCATTTTCTATCTTACATATACTTAATTCTTATTTTGTGATATGATAAAATTAACTTCAATATGATTGAACCAAATTAATACTAAAAGAAGTTGCTTAGCTTGAACATGATTGGTCTACAACAAACAAATCCTATGTGGCGCTCCGATACTCTTCAATCATTCTACTTTAGATATACATATATATTAATTTTCTATTTTAAGGCTTCCAAGCCAACTTAATTTTCACCTCATCTATGTCAAGGTTTTGTCTAAAAATTGGTATGTTTCAATAACATTCATACTACATGGAAGTAGTATATCAAAATTGCAATAGAAGAATAAGAGGCTGAGACTGTAGAACTAAATGCAAACACCCACCTGAAGTATTTCACCTAAGGCTTCTTCTGGAGCCATTCTTAAGCCTCCTTTGCCCAAACCAAGCCTCATGGATAAAACTGCTCAGCTAAGCATGAATACTTCCATAAATAATACAATTAAAACAGAAGCGAAAAAACTTGAACCTATTACGACAATCAATCATATTACACCAAAGTACTAATCATCAAAGTAAAAGCCACTAAAAAAGAGTTTTCGTCCAAAACATTTCAATGCTTTCACAAATGACACCATTAAAAAAGACTACATTCAAATAAAACGAGAAGTCTTTTTTATTGGTATCATATTTTGAAAATTTAAGAAAATTAATCTCTTTACGTAAATAATTAATTCAAAAATCAAGCAAGGTTTGCATCGCTTGGTGTACTAGTATCATGGCTACACAGAAACATATACCTTTCATGTCCACTTTTGTTTCCTTCAACGCAGAAATAATGTAAAATCTGTGTTTTTTGTCCTGCAGGTGCCAATAATTGAAAAGATCAAAACCCGCAAATAGCATCCATCAACATCATATCGAAGTGATACAGGCAAAAAAATTACCTTTAAAAACAGATTTTTGCAAAATGCACCATCCACATTAGCAAGATATTTCAACTAGAAGCAAAACACAAAGTTATTAGTTTATACACCAGTATAACCAGAAATATAAGAGGTAACCAAAGGTGAAAACTAACCGCAGCTTCCACTGTTAGAACCACGGGATGTTCGTGCCGCTCAAAATCAATTTCAAGCTCCTGCCAATACACTATTAATTAAATGTTGCATCAATAAAATTTGAACCAAATATCAGTCCAAAACCGAACTTGAACGGAGCGCAAGTCTCAAATCATGATACATAGCAAGTACAATTACACTCACTCGTAATAATAATAACAACTATATACATAAAATAGAAAAAGATAAATAAATAAATAAATAAATAAATAAATAAATAAATAAATAAGATGATGAAGAATGAAACAAAAACTCCAGTACTTGAATCCATAAAAATATTAAAACTAAAAATGCCAAACCTTCAAGCGATTGAGTAGTTGCTCCTTAGTGTAACTCATAATTATGTAGCAGTAGCAATAGCAGCAGTGTTTTCTACAAAACAATCGAAGAATTAAGCCCTAATTTGATCTATTAGTGAGGGTAACATCAATTGAGAAGATTGAAGAAGTTCTAAAAAAAAATAATAATTAAAAAAAAAAACCCTAATTTGTAAGGAAAAAAAATATATTGACATTTGAATAAAATCAATTTGCAGCTTTAAGAATTATAATCTCATAACATATCAGTTTAGCGTATAGAATAATTGTGATATGAAATTAGGGTTTGCAGCGAATAGCAACGATAAAAAGAGGGGAAATTAAGAGGAGAACGAGAGAACAGTCGACATTACCGAGTGCAGTGATGAAGGCTGCGGTGGAGCGGAGGAAAGTACAGCAGATTGAATTCTTTTTCCCTTCACTAAATTTTTTTTTTGTCCAAATTTGCTCTTAAAGTCTTAAACATCTCCGGCGGTATTTCAGGGCTAACTATTTAATTAAAATATGATATGCAAACACAATGACATGATTAGGTAATATCTTAAAAGTTTAAGAATCGATTGTTCATATGCATTTTAAAAAATGGTTTGTTAAAAAAGTTTTTTTTTTATTATATACCAAACTGTAATGTGATTTTCATTTTATTCTTATCACATAATTTACAAAATATTATCTATCGCGGAGTTATGGCATATCATTTCATGAAATGCCTAGAAACCCCACTTTTATTTTGTTTTTTTGTTTTTTTTTTATTATAAAATGTTGCATTTACTTACAATTGTATCATTATATACATTTGTTAAACATCTACTCCCTAAATTTTAAAAATGAAGAATATTTCTATATTTAAAAACGACATATTTTACATATAAAATATTTTGTTGGGCCACAAGGCCATAGCAATATTATTAATACACACAAGCTATCAATTCGTATACCATACATTTGGGAGTATTTTTTTAATTATATACTCTCCTAATTTTCATTTTGCTAAGTTTTATATTCGTTTTGTTAAATATAATAGTATTTACTTTAGATTGGATAAAAACTACACTGTAATATTCATTTTTGTTGACTATGATATCCACATTTACATATAATATTTACTAGTTTTTAAACAATGTGGATGATATATGTGACGTTACTGTGTTTGTAAGCTTGATATTTCTACTTTTCTTCTTTGTAACAGAACGTACTCAATAATTAAGAAATTGAGAATTTTCTCTTTTTAAATTGTACTTTACTATGCTACTCTATACTAATTTACATAGTATCAATCTATCAATGCCAATAATTAGCTTAAAATTAAGGTTTTCTTGCTAAAATTCTTTTAGAGTCACTCAAATTTTGAGTTTTTCAATAATTTATGAGTTGTTGAGTTAGTGATTTTCAATTTGTTTTACTTAAGTTAATTGGTTTTCTCGCTCCTTAGTCATGTCACTTAGAATATTTTTTTGTGAAAATGCTTTTTAGATATACTTTATATACAAGATTCCTCATCATTGGAAACTCTTTTTGTGAACTAATTAGAGATATTCGAACACTTTAGTCCAAAAATTAAGAAATAGCAATCTTCCATTTTGCATGATTATGATATATAGAGTATTTAATAAGAAAAATTTCATCCATAAGCGTTGCGTATATTATCTAAAGATACTCCTTCTGTTTTTTAAGATACAACTTTTGGATACATAAAATATCCAAAAGTTGCAACTTAAAAAAAAAAAAAGACCGGGTATTATACTAATAAACGAGTATTAGATATTGAAAAATGAATATTACACATTGAAAAATAAAAATAATAAAAAAATACTCCCTAATGCACATAATAAATTTATTTTTGTTTATGAAATTGGAGACATGTAATATAACATATTTATTTTAAACTTCTAAATTATGCAAGGGAATCAAGTCATTCCCATGTTGAATATGAATATCTAAATATTCATTTTTTTAGAGGGGATTCTAAATATTCATTTTTTTAAGTCAATTACTAGATATTCATAATTGTTGAATATTCCTTGCATGCATTTATGTTTTCATGTGAAATATTCTTTTTTTAAAACTAAATGATAACATATAATAGAGCAAATTAGTGATAATTTATGATGTCATAAGTCTAAACCAAGCTTGGGCACGACCCACACCATCTTTGGATGCAATCACGCAAGATTTTTGTTTGAAAACAAGCAATTATGTAAGCAGAATTGCATAAAGCTTATGCGATCATCTATGCCTCAACTGTAATGAAAAAAAAAACAGTTGAGGAGCCACTAGAAAAGGTGGCGGCCAAACTAGAGCAGCAAGGTTATAGATTTGTAAAACAAAAGCTTCTATGGACAAGCAGGTGATATTTAGTTACTTGTACCAAATGGCATCTAAGCCATGCACATAGCAATTGAGCAAATTAGGACCATGATGTATTTATCACTTGCAACAATCACACAAATTAGTCAAGAGATCATCAAAACGATGCCTTGACATTCAGTACTGTAACATAGCTAGTCAGGCTAAAAAGTAACTTCTATAAATTAATGTGATACTCCACAGTCCATACAAACCAACAAAAATAACAAACCCCATATTCCGAAACTACATAATTTCAGTCTCAATCACTGGAGTGTACACATCAAGAAAACAGCTCAATACTGCAATTGATAGAGCTTGAAAGCCACGAGCACATCAAAAGGCTAAGAGAATCAAGCGTTACAAATACAGAATTCTAAACTCCCGAATCTTAATAAAAAAAGTTGCAAAGCCATGACAACATCCCCAAAGTACTGCAAAAAAATAAAGACAATAATGAGAACATGGAGGTTAACACCAAAAAATTTAAGAACATGGAAGTTCACGAAAACAAAGATTGTGGAAGGGAACATTAGCAAACTACAAATCAACATATTTTTGCACACGCTTTTCATCTTCATCGTATTATCAACATCCCTATAAACAATGCTAACCAAGCACATGATCTTGCCAAGTGCCAACATGCCAAGGCACACCAAATGAATCCTGTCTTTGTATGCTCTTGATGTGCAAAACCAATAATAACTTCCTCATCAGATTAAGGTATAGGTTGCACCTTGCACAAATCTTAAACTCCACAAACATCTCATGAAGCTGGTAATTTACGGAGAAAAGGGCATTTCCATTTTCCATTACATAATGCCAACTTTCTATTTCTTTCAAGGCTGCTATAAATGCTTTTAAAGATGTTAGAAAACTACTTGTTTGCTTCATGCCCTACAAGTTGGGAGAATGTCCAACTAGAGTACACAGAATGTAGAAACTCTCATTGGACATTCTCCCAGCTGCATTTTTCCCATTCGTCTATTACAGCACTTGGAAATTCGCATTGTACCCTCTCCATTACTAAAACTTTCTTTTTCCACAAAGTTTAGGCAAGACAAAACAGCACAAGAACCATTCCAACAGAGTAAGCTATCAAACTTTACTCCATACAAATGAAAAAGGATGACACCATGACTAAGAAGAGCACCAACTATTTCACAATTCTCAACATTGAAATCAAGATCATGAAACCCATATTTTAACAAACAAAACCTTAAATTTTAATGGCGGCCATATCACTAGAATTGAAGTGATTGATGACTTTACTTTGCCACACCCAAAACAGAACGCCACAACAAGATAGTGGCTAGTGAAACAAGCAATAAAACAAACCCTTTCTATTTATAGCACCATTTGAGGCAAGGACTCAGTAGCCTAGTGATAGTCATGGATATAATACAAAAGGGAGGAGCTTCTTGCTAATATTGGCATAATGAATATATTATCATTACAATATTGAATCTATTATGCAAGCAGAACAGAAGATGAAGCAATAGGAACCAACAATGTTTTATCACTTCATCCAAGAAAAGGCTAAAGACTACTGGATAGTATAAGAATGACCCAGTTCTTTTTCCTCATTAAATCCAAATTACAAATCAGTAAACCACCATATTTTTGTGAAAATATTACCAACAATGTTTTATCACTTCATCCAAGCAAAAGCTAAAAGACTACAGGAAAGTATAAAAACTACAGTTAGTTATGTCTTCCTCATTATTAAATCCAAATTAGAAACCAGTAAAACCACCATATTTTTATGAAAATAATGTATTTTACCCCTTCAAGTCCTTGATATGGAGGTGGCTTGTCTCACTCAAGGAAGCCATAAAGTCGTGTAAATTGTTGAAGTCAATGAATTTGATGATTTCTTTGAAATGTATGAATTTGGTCTAATGTTTATTATATGCTTATTGCTTGCATGTTTACTGCATGTTTAATTTGAATGTATGAATTTGGTCTAATGTTTATTATATGCTTATTGCTTGCATGTTTACTGCATGTTTAATTTGAATGTATGAATTGTTGAATTATTTGAATGTATGAATTGTTCAAGTATTATTATTTATTATGTACTCCCTCCGTTCCACTTTGATTTGTACATACACTATTAGGGTGGAAGTCACCCAATGAATATGGTAATATAACAGGAGTTAGATCAAAAAGCAAAAACAGGTTGGAGAGAGAGTGTGTAAATAGGAAAATTTGGGCCCTTCTATTATAATATAGTAAAAGCATGTCTCAAAATGAATAAAGCACAATGCATAAAACAATAATGAACGTCCAAATGGGGAAAGTGCATAAAACATTGTGAAATGGAGGAAGTATGAGTTCATATAATTTTTTTGGATTGGACAATATTTTCATTGATTGAATGACGTAGTCTTATTGTGGGCATTGAAGCACTGCCACCTCCATAAGATGAGTTTGGCAGAGATGCGTATGCCATTTTAGATGTGTGGGCATACAAGAAAGGAAAAAGTACGGAATGAGGTAATCAAGAAGAAGTTAGGGGTTGCTTCTATTGAAGATAAAATGAGGGGAAATCGGCTAAGATGGTTTGGTCATATAAGACGGAGACCGTCCGGTAAGGAGGTTGGAAGTGTGGCAACAAGAGGGAAGGAGGAGAGATAGATGAAGACCAAAGCAAACTTGGATGAGGGTTATTAGTGGAGATATGAGGGTGTTGGGGCTTAAAGAACATTTAGCATCAAAAAGGGAAGATTGGAGGAAGAAGATTTGTGCCGATAACTTTTAGTACTCCTCATATTGATTCATGTCTAGCCAGCCCCAAATTAATTTGGGATTAAGGCTTTGTTGTTGTTGTTGTTGTTGTTGTTTTGTAATGATAAAGTCTTCATAATATTTCGTACATGAAAATTGCTCGAATTGGTACTTCTTTGAGAAGGAGGAAAAATTGGAACTTTAGTCATTTCATAATTACTATGATCAATTGTGTTGTGTTACTTCATTTGTTGTTTTACTCAATTAGAAAAACCATTTAAGCTAGATAAAAAAATAATAATAATAAAAATAAATAGGAGAATAAGGAGAATGCATAGCTTGAATATAATGATTAGAGGAAGTGATACTATGTGTAGAAATTTTCTTTGCATAAATCGAAGAACGATTAGTGTAGTCTTAGAAATGGTTAGAGATATTGGTGGCCTAAANATGAATTTGGTCTAATGTTTATTATATGCTTATTGCTTGCATGTTTACTGCATGTTTAATTTGAATGTATGAATTTGGTCTAATGTTTATTATATGCTTATTGCTTGCATGTTTACTGCATGTTTAATTTGAATGTATGAATTGTTGAATTATTTGAATGTATGAATTGTTCAAGTATTATTATTTATTATGTACTCCCTCCGTTCCACTTTGATTTGTACATACACTATTAGGGTGGAAGTCACCCAATGAATATGGTAATATAACAGGAGTTAGATCAAAAAGCAAAAACAGGTTGGAGAGAGAGTGTGTAAATAGGAAAATTTGGGCCCTTCTATTATAATATAGTAAAAGCATGTCTCAAAATGAATAAAGCACAATGCATAAAACAATAATGAACGTCCAAATGGGGAAAGTGCATAAAACATTGTGAAATGGAGGAAGTATGAGTTCATATAATTTTTTTGGATTGGACAATATTTTCATTGATTGAATGACGTAGTCTTATTGTGGGCATTGAAGCACTGCCACCTCCATAAGATGAGTTTGGCAGAGATGCGTATGCCATTTTAGATGTGTGGGCATACAAGAAAGGAAAAAGTACGGAATGAGGTAATCAAGAAGAAGTTAGGGGTTGCTTCTATTGAAGATAAAATGAGGGGAAATCGGCTAAGATGGTTTGGTCATATAAGACGGAGACCGTCCGGTAAGGAGGTTGGAAGTGTGGCAACAAGAGGGAAGGAGGAGAGATAGATGAAGACCAAAGCAAACTTGGATGAGGGTTATTAGTGGAGATATGAGGGTGTTGGGGCTTAAAGAACATTTAGCATCAAAAAGGGAAGATTGGAGGAAGAAGATTTGTGCCGATAACTTTTAGTACTCCTCATATTGATTCATGTCTAGCCAGCCCCAAATTAATTTGGGATTAAGGCTTTGTTGTTGTTGTTGTTGTTGTTGTTTTGTAATGATAAAGTCTTCATAATATTTCGTACATGAAAATTGCTCGAATTGGTACTTCTTTGAGAAGGAGGAAAAATTGGAACTTTAGTCATTTCATAATTACTATGATCAATTGTGTTGTGTTACTTCATTTGTTGTTTTACTCAATTAGAAAAACCATTTAAGCTAGATAAAAAAATAATAATAATAAAAATAAATAGGAGAATAAGGAGAATGCATAGCTTGAATATAATGATTAGAGGAAGTGATACTATGTGTAGAAATTTTCTTTGCATAAATCGAAGAACGATTAGTGTAGTCTTAGAAATGGTTAGAGATATTGGTGGCCTAAATGGAACAAGAAACACATATTTGGAAGAGATTATTGCAGGTTTTTTGTACACACTAGCGCATAATAAAAAACATAGAATGATAGGTGCATATTTTCATAGAAGTGGTGAGACCGTAAGTAGACAATTTCATGCTTGTTTACTAGCAATTTTAAAACTACATGGTGTTCTTAAAAAACCAAATCCCATAGAAGGGGATTACGACGATGATAGGTGGAAATGGTTCTAAGGTAACATAAACAAACCCAACACTTTAACAATACAAAATTTATATAATAACATAAAAATCATAAGTGACTATGTTTGTTTGTAGTATTGTTTAAGAACCCTTGACGGTACAATGATTCTTGTAAATGCACCGTGTGAAGATCGTCCCAAGTATCATACTAGAAAGGGCACCATTTCAATGAATGAATTAGGATTGCTCAACTGAGATGGAATTTATATGAATTTATATACGTCTTACCTAGTTAGGAGGGATCCACACATGATGGTTGTATTCTTCGAGATGCAATTTCTAAACCTAATGGTTAGTTTGAAAGCTCCAAAAAGTAATTTAATTAATGAGGTCTTTTGTTAAACTTGAAGTTAAACTTAATTAGAGAGTGTTATAAAATATGTTTTTAAATGTGCCAAGGTTGTTATTATTTATGTGATGGAGGATAGATGGACAGAGAGGGATTTCTTGCACCATACAAAGGACACCTTATTCATCTTAAAGAGTGGAATTCACAGTCCGCTGAAGAATATTTCAACTTAACTCATGCAAAAGCTAGAAATGTGACTGAACAATGCTTTGGATTATTGAAGGGGAGATGGGGGAATTTTTAGAAGCCCTTCATGGTTTAATTTACAAACACATAGTCGTACAATGCTTGCTTATGCCATATTGCATAACTTGGTAAAGAGATATATGCCTCTAGAACATTTTGATGAAGATGATTTGTATGACGAGATTGAAAGTGATGGTGACAAAAGTGATGAAGATGATAGGGTGGAGTACATTAGAACCATTGCTGTGACTGACCCATGGACCCGATATGGATATACGATCGCGCAAAGCATGTTCAATCAATAGAGGGCTAAAAACCGTACATGAAATCTGAGACTTTGCTAGAAATGTTTCAATAACTTTGTATGCTACATTTTCGTAGTAGTTGAAACTTGTATGTTGTAGTTTCCTTCTTTGAATTTGCATTGGTTTATTGAACTTTCTTTAATAAAAGTTGTTATTTGGAAGACATAAATTGTTTTGGATTTATTGAAATTTCTATCATTAAAGTTGTTATTTTGAAGACTAGAATTTTGGAGTTATTATTATTTTCTTGGAGTAACATCATATATGTATATATAAGCATCAATTTTTTTTTTTGTATGTTCAACTTGTTTGTGTTAGAAAGATGGAAGAGAACAGTGCAAGTGGTGGAGCTACAAGTGGAAAGGGGAAAAACAAACGATTCTGGACTATTGAAGAGGATAAAGTTTTAGTGGATGCATTGTCGGAGCTAGCACTTTGATCCTCATTGGAGATGTGAGGCGGAGTTTAGAAATGGTTACATGACTCGTTTGGAAGAAATGATAGGGAAGTCCCTTCCAAGACTAAAAACAATTTCAACCAAAATTAGGGCCATGACTCAAATGTTAAGTACAAGTAGATTCGCTTGGGATGGTGAAAAAAAGATGATTTCATTGGAAAGGGCTATTTATGATGAGTATTGCAAGGTATGTCACTCCTTATTATATTATTCTTTCTTACTTTCTAATCTTAAAATGTTGTTTTAGCATGTTAGTTTAAGATTATAACATGTTAATTAAGATGTTATTATAGCATGTTAGTTGCAGACTTGCAGAGTATAGTTAATAGTTTAGTTGGCAGTTTCAAGTTGGCATGTTAGTTCAAACTTAGTTAGTTTGAATCCTTAAACACTTTAGTGTTTGTTTGTGTTGCTCGAGTCATACAAATTGCAAGAACTTGTATGGGGTTGCATTTCCTCACTTCCATGAGCTGATGACATATATAGCAAGGACTATGCAACTGGAAACCGACATAAGACTTTGTTGATACGGTCAACACTATGCAAAAAGCTCCCCCTATTCCACTAGCACTTGATTCAAAAGTGAGGATTATGATGATTGTGTTGGTAGCGGTAATGTAACTCTAATCCAAACTGTTGATTCCAATCCCCCTCCAAAAAAAAAGATGAAAACAGAAAAACCTACTAGGAAAAGAAGGAGAGGTAGTGAAGGTGGAGGAAGTAGTAACGAGTTAGCTAGTTTACAAACATTCATGAAAGATATGAATGGTCACCTTTCTACTATGGCTAGTGTAATGGCACACACTGATGATCGTGAACTACATGCAAATGAAAGAGAACAAAAGATGGTTGAGAAGAATGGACAAGTGTTACAAGAACTACTCTCTTTAAATTTAGAAGGTGTCACTCAACATCCTCACTGCACAACCGAACAGGCTCTTGATCTTTAGTAATTGTCCGGATGCTTAAAAAGGAAGTTATGATAAGAACCTTCTTGGTGGAAGTGGTGATGGTGCAACTTAGTTCTAGGTTTATTGAGTAATCATGCATGGTTGTAAGTAGGTTGCATTAATACTTACTACTTTTGGTGTTTTTCATTATTGGTGTTGATTGGTGTTATTGGTAATGAATTATACTTTTGGTGTTAATAAACACTTGTTTTGGTTTGGGTAAACATTTGATGTAAGAATTATTGTTCGACTTGGTAAAAACTTATGTAGGTACCACTGACTATAATGGTATGTAATTTAAGTATGGAAGTAGGTTGGTGTTTGTATGATATTCATCCATGGTAGAAACAAGTTTTTGTGCAAGAAGTATGAAACTACAAATTAATGGAGCTACAAATATGAAATAGTGGTATATAAAAGATTATTTTTTTAGCAATTGTTTGGATACACAAAAATGGAGGAAAAGGAAGGGTAGAGTTTCATCCATTTGGATAGCAAAATTGGGAGGTGAAGGAGTTGGGAGGAAGAGAAATGGAAGGACATTGCTTCTTTCCATCCTTAGGAAACTAATCCTTCCAAAATTGAGAAGATTTAAATGGAAAACTCCCATACACCCATGACCACCACCCCTCCAACATTGCTACAATAAAAATTCCCTCACTCTCTCTTCCTCTTCTTTCCTATCCAAATGGGGAAAATTGTTTTCTTCTTCCCTCCCATTTCTTCACCTCCCCTTCCTTCCTTCTTCCCCCCCCCCCCCCCCCCGAAGAATGAAGGGAGGTTGAAGAACTGGGAGGGAAGAAGAAACAATTTTTCC
>PYUH01000185.1:5789550-5806403 GCA_016808085.1 Suaeda aralocaspica | reverse complement strand
TTCGTTGTGATCAGGTGCTTCGGACTTGCCTAGGGAAATTTGGTTGCCCCCTTGATCCGTCCCGTCGGCTTGCGCAAGTACCTTCTGCCCAGACCCCCCACATTTGCACCCTATGCACCGCTTTTCGTCGGGTTCATGCGTTTTTAGACTATGGCCTCGTCCTGCCATAGCGCTCCTCTTGCATCTTCCTCCCACCACTCATTCGAACCAAACCGGCACTCTTTCGTTCTGCTCGTTTCCTCTCCTGCCCCCCCACCCCACTAGCCCTCTTTGCTCTGTCGGTGTAGTTCCCTCTTTTGTCACTGCTATTCTACTTCTGTGGTTCTTTCCTCTTTTCGTGCCATGCTACTCCCTTCATTTATTCCCTTTTGGACTTGAATGGTAGTTTATCTATTTTTTCTTTTTTGTCCCCCCCTTCTCCATTCATCCCTCCTCTCTTCCCCCCCCCCCCCCTGCTGATCTCCCGTTTCCCCCCCCACAACTCTCTGCCACCCCCTACCCATCATCCGTTGCCACCTGCCCTTCATACTATTCTGCCCCTGTCATACCACTGATCCAGCCCCCTTACCCCCCCCTCCACTGCGTTTCCGCTCCCATTCCCGTTTCCCCCCCCCCCTCTTCTACCCCCCTTCTGATCTGTGCCCCACTTTCCAACATAAATTCAAGTTCTTTCTCACACAAAATTTCCTGTACTTCGCATTCTTCGTTCTGTTGTTGCTATCATCTTACCCTCTCCTTAGCCATTCCTGCCCCCTCGCTGCCCTTGCCGTATTGTTTCCCTGCTATATCAACTCTTCGCTAAATTCATCCCACAATCATAAATTAAATACAAAAAGAGCTGAACTGTACTGACTTAAGCTGAAGTAAATAGGCTCTTAAACATTATTAAAGAATTGTTATCTTGTGTACTTTGATAAATATAGGTGGGTAAATGATGAAGTAGAGTTGGAACTGAATTCCTCATTGAAGGTTAGGTAGGTTTTTTTAGCTTTACGGGTGAAATTTTTGGTTTTCTAAGTTGTACCCCATTTTTTCAAAGTCTTCAATTCCCTTGATTAACCCATTTTCTTAAGGTGTGCCTCTTGTAGTAATACTATGTTACAAATTTGGTTCTTTTTTGTTGAATGTTAATAAGTGTTTTTGTTAATTTATTTTGGTTAGCACTACAAATTTTTTAATGGAAATTTTGCAAAAGGCCACTAAATTAGGGGCCGTTTGGTTCGTGCAAGGGAAACATATGGAATCCAGAAGAGATCCGAGATAGGAAAGGAATGACCCTGTTTGCCATGCCTGTTGGTTGTGCATTTTTTTTTGATTCCCTTTGTGACTGTTTGGTTCACTAGAGAATCAACCTTATTTTATTTTTAATTGTATGTTATAATATAAACCGATCCTATTGGAGATATAATGCGACCTTCCACTGGTTTGGTACCCTTTTTTTCCCCCCCCCCCCCCCAAATTGTATCCAAACACAGTGTTAAGGTATGCATTATATGTCATAGATTAATACGGTTTATTATTATAAAATACAATAAAAAATAAAATTAAGGTTGATTCTCTAGTTTGAACCAAACAGTCACAAAGGGAATCAAGAAATAAAATGCACAACCAAACAGGCATGGCAAATCAGGGTCATTCCTTTCCTTTATCTCTGATTCTCTTTCTGGATTCCATTATGTTTCCCTTGCACGAACCAAACGGCCCCTAAGTTTAGTGTGCCTTTTGCAATTAATTTCCATTAAAAAATTTGTTAGTTTTGCTTAAACCAATAATTAAATTGTATTTTTTATTCAAAAACACTTATTTATACATTCAACAAAAAAGAACCAAATTTGTAACATAGTATTATCTACAAGAGGCACACCTTAAGAAAATGGTTAATTCAAGGGAATAATTGAAGACTTTGAAAAAATGGGGTACAACTTAGAAAACCAAAAATTTCACCCGTAAAGCTTAAAAAAAACCTTACCTTAACCTTTCAATGAGGAATTATTCATGTCCAACTTTCTAGCTTTCATCTATTTACTTCCACTCATATATTATCAAAGTACACAAGATAACAATTCTTTTAATAATTAGTTTAAGAGCCTATTTACTTCAGCTTAATTTCAGCTCAGTTCAGCTCTTTTTTTATTTTAATTTATTTGTTTTATGTAATTTAGCTAATGATGTTGATTATAGCAGTTAAACGAATACTTTCAAGTTTCATCTATTTGTTGCATTATGTCTAATGATATTGATAATGATTATAGCAACAACAATAACAATAATAATGATAATTATAATATAAATTGTTTATGTTATAATATAACTTTAAATTTTATTTTTTAAATTTTTTTCACATATATCATAAGTGTGTTCATAATATTTTTTTTGAAACGTTAATATTATTGAAACGTACATTTTATTTTTTTTAATTTTGTACTTGGGTTTATTATGTTCATAATATTATTGAAGTGCATCAACTTTATTAGTGTTATTTTGTTCATAATATTTTTTTTGAAACGTTAATAATCATCATTTTTTTTTGTTTAATATATATATTTATTAATTTATAATTTTTACAAAAAAAAAATATTATGAAACTACCATTCACAAAAGGAAATAAAATTAAGTGGATTATCATTCACAAAAATATGAAAATACCACATAAGTAGAATAGCATTTACAAAAATATGGAACTACCACATATCAAAATGTATAATTGATTTTTGTTTCATAAATAAACTATCAATAACGAAATATTTCCTTTTGGTTCATAATTATTGGTGGATTAATATCAATATTATCTCTATGTCATTACTATTCCATAGTAAAAAATCAATAATCCCTACTAAAAGCTTTCAGTAGGGTTCAATTGTTTTTCGGCAGATGTAAACAAGCCTTAATTTACTTATTAAAGGTCAACCAAAATTTCCCTAGTCAAAGTCATATCAACTTATCACAACGAAACTCAATTACCCAAACTTCTTAGGTCATACTAAGAGAACATCACCGAAATCACCTTACAAAAAAAAATCAACTAAAAAATTATTGTTGTTTTTAGACTTTGTACAACTTTAAAAACTCAAGGATTCAAGTCTTGCAATAAACTTCAAACGTGCAATTTGAGGATGAATCTGGGATAACTAACACATCACATTTTGACCTCAATGATTGGAACACCACATATGAAGTCAAAATCTCAGCAAGAAACACCATGGAGGAATTAAATCCTCCTATCTAGCTCTCTTAGTCTCTCTACCTGTCACTCTTTCAACAATGAGCACATCCTATTGTCTAATCTTATTTTTTAGTAAAAAAAAAAAAGAAAAACTATATATCAATAGTTGGATCACAAAGAATATCATGCAATCATACTATAGCAAAAGATTAATATAATTGCTACACCCACCCCCCCCCTCCACCCAAAAAAAAAAGAAGATAAAAATAATTGAAATAACAAATTAGCAAATATTATCAAGTCTTATTTCTCGATCAATTTGTGAGGCACAACAAACTAGGAAAAGAAGTTAAAACTTAGAGCAACCTCATGCAATTATGCCCACATTATTACCCAAACTAATTGACATAATGCTATAACCATCAGTCCCTAATCAAATTAACAAATTAAATCAAATATATATTATAACCAGCCAAATCAAACTTACTATCCTTCTGACACAAATACAAATTCAATAGTTATAAACTAATAAGACCTACAAAGAAATTCTGGACAAATAAAAAACATTATAAAAAAATTAAAAAAGGCAGACTTACCAGGGGACTAGTGGTTGGGTAGGTCCATAATACTACGAAATTTGGGGGCATAAAGAGAGTAGACAATAGCTTGACGTTCAGCAATTTGGAATTCAGATTTGGCATCTGAAAAAGCCTGAGCAATAGAAGATGAGTCAGAGAGTGATTTGTTCTGATGAAATCCATCAATAGTTCGTCGCTTAGCATATTCTCTGATATTGTAGTCTGGAAATTTGCGAGCAATTCGTAGAAATGATCGATACAATTGCAGAATTTCTGATCTCACCGGTGCCGCAGTCGTCATTATTTGATGCTGAAATTCCACAAATAGGAGAGCAAGAAAAACAGAGGTAAGTGCCAAATTATTATTGGGTTAAAACTGGGATGATCAAGGATTCAAAATCTAATCAGTGGTGGATCCATGACTCCACATGAGTCATATTTTTGGTAACATTAGTCTAAAATAAAAAATCGGAATTCTTTCGGTACAAGAAAACATGAGAAAGGTCCAATATGTAAGTCCAAATTGCAAAGTACGGGATTAAAAACTACAAAATGTTGGAGAAGAAAAATTAGAGAAATCTATTTTCAAATTTACCGCTAAACTTTTCATGTTCAAGAGAAAAAATCTCACATTTTACCATTTATCACTCACAAAGAAGAAATAAGAAAATTACACAAGGATTTTGTAAAGAAGGCAAATAACAAAAAATATTATCCAAATAACTAAATATCTACAAAGTTTACAAAAAAAATTTGAACAAAGCAATTAATAATTCTGAAGCGCAATCCAATTATATAATATCTACAAAAATTTGCACATAATCAATTGAATAAATTGTATTTAATTGCACATGAGAAGGATTGTAATGTCTACATTTACCCTAAATCATACAATACAAATATATCATGTTGGTGTGTTCTGGTTTTGGCTCATGCTTTAGGACAAGGTTTTTAGGCCTATTTTGCTTATTGGCCCACAAACACGCGTCATATTTTGCAGGTTTAGGAAGGAAATTTTTGGACCATGGGTACCTCGTCCACATAAGTGGGAAATTTTGTGGGTCGGATGACGTGCAATTTGATCATCTCTAGTTTTTGCCTTATTGGAGAGAAGTATGGTCTTATTTACCATATGTCTTCAAAAATATAAGTTATTAGAGTTCCATAATACAATCTTCGCTTGACAAATACATTTATAGATTTTTGTGCACCTAGAAAGTAATTAAAATTTCCTTGTTTTACTGTAAAAAGAAACATTTTATCATTCTTTTTGTTAGTATTAATTCAAAGGATGTGTTGGTTAAAGTTACTCTCTCATTTTCTAAGTTCAAGTTTGATGCTTTAGGGATTTATTAAATCGTTAAACTTGTAAATGTAATACAGGTTACGTATGTACTTGCTATACTACACAAGTGTCATGGACCACGCTAAAGCACACTTGACCCAGCATCCCACCATCTTTAAAATACTGAAGTAAGGAGGCTTTATTTACAACAACAAAAAAAAAAAAAAAAAAAGTTTGACAACCTGATTGTGACGTTTTGTGAGAAAACCATGAGGAATCTTGGTGGCAGAGGAGAGATGCAGTGAAAAGATAGGATTCTACTGCATGATTAATGCTATTAGTCCCATTACCATTTGCTTTAGGTCAAGTGACTACTCCCTAATTCAGATTTTGTTTCCCTTGTTTTCTTTAGGAGCCCCCATTTCATTTGCTTCATTTTCCTTTGATGCCGTGATAACCATGGCATCAACAAAAGGTTGCTGTTGCAGTTGTTGAGACTTCGAGATTAAATTGGGAAGTCATTTTTATGATTATGCAAACACTTAGCTGTGGGCTGATAGCAGTATAACTAATTATAAGTATGTACGCTTTAAGGCTAAAGGTTACATTTTGTCAGTTGTCTTAGTGTGGTCGCCATCTCTTATTCTTTCAATGATTCCTCATAGATATTTTTAAAAGAAAGTGTTTTCTTAAATCCATCTTTTGTCATGTTGGATGGGTTCTCAATCTTCATCTTCCATAATTTGTGCTTTTTTTTTTTTTTAATCTTGTTTCACTTAAATTCCTATTTGGGTTATTATGTATCTTTTGTCCACATCCTTTGGTTGCAAGCAAGTGGTGTTTGATTTTGGTGTTGGCGGATCCTGCTGTATGCCATGTCGGTGTGGTTGTTTAATGGAGTGCTGGCGGTAGAGTTTTCCCACCTGTGTTGGCATCGTTTGTTTGTGTGTGTTTGCGGGGAGGGGGGGATTTTTGCCCCTGTATGTTCTGTTACGCTCGCATATTTCTCATCTCTGGCTCAGTCTGGTGTTTTACCTTGATAATACCACTGATCTGTCAAAATTATGGTTCTATTTGCTTTCTCCCGCCCACGCAGGGAAATACGAGGCTTTAGGAAGTATGGCCTTGACTCTGCCTGGCTTGGCGGACTTGACCCTGTTAGGAAGAGACGCCGAGTACGGGATGCATCCAGATTCTATCTAGGAAACCAATATCCTGTTCTCTGGAGAACCTGGTGTGGCCTGACATTGCTGCAGGGTAGTTATCAAGTTATGTCCTGATTTCATGTCTTGTGAAATGCAATACATGGGGATTATTGTGCGTAGTGTGTTTTGCATCTTGTAACTGTCTTCCATTTACGCTATAAATATGCTCGTGTTTATCTTGTTTTCAAATTTTGGCATTTATCATTCATTTTTCTGGACTGATTGACCAAAACTTCAGTGTATTATCTGAAATCTTTCTTCACCCTGTGGACCAAGTCTTATTCAAATTGTTGTTAGGAGGACCTAACCATTGAATCAATCCCCATCAACGGGATGTGTTATAACCTAGTTACTAGTTTTGCCATTTTGTTTTTTATTTGTATTTTTGGTGTTCTTGGGCACTTACGGCGAATGGGATGTGTTCAACCTTTGAGGTCCACATTAGTGACTGTATGGTTATTGGTCATATTTTACTGCTTTTTTTCACAAGTGAATATGTAGACAGTTTTCTTTTCTCACAAACTGCTATGCTTACATTGCTTGTTCATTTGTAGGCTTGCTCCAAGATGTTGAGGAGATGTCTCCTCAGCTTTGATGACCGGAGGTAAGCTTAATTGTGTTTGCCTTGTTCTTCGTTCATGTTTATGTGTCCGTTCCCATGCCCTCACCTTGACCGTGCCTACTTGTGAGTGTTCACAAGCAGACGATACTAGGATTCCTCATTCTCGTTCAATCTGTTTGCCAGGTTCACCCTATCCATGAATTAAGGACAGGAAGTTTCCCCAGCTATTTCCCTTGCCTGGGGCCCTCCTTGCTTGGCTAGTATCGGGGGATTTGGGTCGGCTGGGCTGTACTAGGGTCACCAGGGCTGAGGGTCAAACTATTCTTTTCATGAGAGATTCCACACAGTTGTTGGGCAGGTGGTTGTGGTTTCTTTTGTTATCTTTGTTATCATCTACTGCCGCCATCCGCTTGCACCACAAACTATATTCATGTTGCCTATATTGCTGTGTTCCATGTTATTAAATGGTTCCTATGTAAGGTGTTTCATATATTTTGTGGTTGTCCCACCTTGGTTCCAGTCCTTGTTCTAAAGTTCATTTCTAGTTGTCTTTATTTTTAATGACATAATGGCTTTTGTTTGTGGATATTACTTAACTGTTGTGAGTTTTTAACAGGTGCCCCAATGGTGCTATGGATGCTGGCAATCTTTTGCGCTATGCTTGGTCGTGGAGAGTTGCGATGCATCGGTGCTACTACCTTGATGATATCGCATACCTCGGATCCAGCTTTGGAACGCCGTTTCCCCAGTGTTGTCGACCCCCCGGTTGAGTACTATCTCCTACTACGTGGGTTGCGTGAGGATTGATGCATCCTGGGTTGGTTCTGTGGTGCCCTTGTGGGAGGCTGCTTGCTTTCCGTCGCTACATGTGCGGTTCTTTGCACGGTTGTTCTTAACACAAACTGTATTCTTTTTTGGTTCTACTGTTTAGTACATAAACAACTCCTTCTATTCACACATTCGTGGGATTTGTTTTTTGTATAGGCCCTACCCCACTTTGGCTTATTAGTGTTGTACTTAGTCACTGACTGCTCTCTACTGACTTGTTTGTTTGTTTCTCTGTTGCTACTGGGACTCTTCATTCCACATTGGTCCTTGCTTTGTGGGGCTAGCTAGGCTGTTGGTTATGTCTGAGATGTGCTGCCAGACTGGGTTGTTCCATCCTGGCTCTTGTGGGCTACGGTTCCTTGCTCAACACTGTTTCCAGGCTTGCAGCTGTGTATTCCCGTGTCCAGGGAGTATTCTACTGTCTGACACCTCCCCTTTGGGGCCTTTTTTGGGTTTGTGGGCTATATGTTCAGCAGGCGCCTTTGCTTCCATCTTTTCCCGTTTGGTCGCTACTAAACTTCTGGGGATGCTTCTTTCCGATGGGTCACCGCCTTAGTTCCTTTAGTTGAGTGGCATTATGTGCCCTCCGTGCTTCACTTGCACTGCAGGCTGGCCCCTGTGTCACAGAGCTTTTACGGTGCAACACTTTGGGGTTGAGCTTGTTCTCTCGTTCTCTTCTTCTTGTCCTTTTTCTTTTAACCTATATTCATCTGTTCTTCCTCCGTTTAGGTGCTGCCAAAGCATGACCGTATTTTGATTAAGAATGAGCTCTGCGTGTTAGTTCGTTTTCTTTTAACCTTCTTTTATTACACACCTACACACCCTTTTCGAAGCCTGATTAACTTGTTTTAGACTGATATTTTGCTGGTTGCAGTTCTGAGGTGGTTGCGCTATTGCTTTGAAGTGGGAAGCATATGGCTTCCGCGGTCTTTGATGTTTTGTATTTTGACCTGTGAGCTAGTGTTGTTGTTAGTGTGTGTTCACTGTGCACTTGGTGTTTCATGTCTTAGTATGAAACACCCACACTTTGATCTCTTCTTTTTGGTGAGAATCTGGCCACGTTTTTTTCTTTCGCTGTCTATTGACTTACTTTACGTGTTGGTTTTTTGTGTCTTCAATGGTTATTTTACTGCGTATGTTTTCGGCCGCTCTTGACTGTTGTGAAGCGCTGCGACACTAGGGGTACTCAGCCTACTTCCCTTGTGAGTCTCGTTCTGTGTTGGCTTGGATGGAGGCTCTCACTTACGAATGTAGTGCCATCAAAGGGGCTTCGCTGTCTGAGCTTTCTTTTAGGCAGCGGAATTGCTGGCATGGGGCTGAGGCTGTTGCACCGGATCAGTCATCCGGGAGGTATATGTTTTTACGCTGGTTATTTCCATTATTTATCTAGTAGACAGAACTGTAGTGATTTGGTGGTTTGCTTGGCGAAGGTGTGTTGCAGGTCTTATTTTTTGTTTGTGGGGTTACTGGGTCCTCATTACGTGTTGTTGCTCTAGTAGTGCATACTTATGTTGCTATGCACTCTTTCTATTTGTTTTTTTGTCGGTGATTGACTTGTGCCAGAGGCGTTACCATATCTAATGAAATTTGTTGGGTCCTCAGATTGACGGGTAAATATTGAGTCCAGCCGCGGAGCGAGGTATGATCTTTCGTGCTGCTGAGGAAGTTGGCAGCCTCAATCTCTGCACGCCCATTAGAAAGTGCCGAAAAGAGTTGGATGAGTCACTGAATCTGGAAGTCTATGGCTGCGCGAAGAAGTACTGGGTGATTTGCTGCATGTCAGCAAGTGGACAGGATTCTGTTTCGAAGCTTACAAGTCCGGGGGGAGAAATTGTTGCATTTGGAGAAGACTACACAAACGTGTTGTGGGCCAGGCCTGCAGTGACAGCTGTCGCCGAGGCTATTCAGCGCTCTAGGGCTGGGCTCTCTGTCCAATCGCCGATTGCTAGTTTCATGTTCATGGGTCCCACTGGTGTTGGAAAGACTGAGCTAGCTAAGGCCCTTGCCTCTTACCTGTTAACACTGAGAGCCCTGTGAGAATTGATATGAGTGAATACCTGGAAAAGCCGTTTCAAGATTAAAGGGGCCCCCACCTGGTTATGTGGGCACGAGGAAGGGGTCCTTAACAGAGACAGTTGGAGGGGCCTTTTGCGGTGATCTTTTTGATGAGATTGAAGGCGCATGCTGATGTTTTCATGTATTCCTTCAAATTTTGGATGATGGTAGAGGGACAGATCACAGGGCCGAACTGTGGTTTCACCAACGCTGTTCTCTTATGACTTCAATGTTGGATCAACCATCCTGAATTCTGATGACGATACATCGGTCACATACGATACCTAAAGCAAAGAGTTATGGATGCTGCCCGACGACTTCCGTCCTGAATTCATGAACAGAGTAGATGAATACATGTTTTAAGCCACTTGACGTGAACAGATTAATAGCATCGTGCGCTTAAGGTTGTTTCACATTCTTTTGCTTTCCACAATTGTAAGGGGAACATGTGTTTAATTGTTTTGTTTCCTGCCAATTAATTAAACACACAATAAGAGATGCCGCTTTCACGATATATGCATGAGGCTAAAGTAGGAAAGGCATAGACAAGGTGTGTGGAAGTTGGAATTGTCGCATGAAAGTTTTGGGAAAAGGGAGGAGAAATGCTTTTGGCACTGTTATGTGAGAGCACAAATTCGTGCTTACTCCCTAGGAAACCATTTAGTTTTTCCTAAAAAGGAAGAGGATTAAGGTATGTTAACACATATAGGCCCAACAAAACCTTATATGGAAAAATAATTATCAGTTATTTAGTTCACATCGTTGCACTGAAAAAAGAGTGACATCTATTAAGGGGTAAGCATGTTCTTTTGAGCTTTCACTTCTGTCCATTTTAGTGATTTGTAAGTCAATATTATTTTCAGTTTGGTTCCAGGCTCAAAAGAACAAGGCCTAAGTGTGCGTAATTATAGATGTAGGGGTGATCTACTAGTGTATATATAGTATGTCTTGCTTTTCAACTAAACCATTTTTCTTTAAACAATGCAGCTGCCAGAGTACAATCAAGAATAGCAGATCGTAAGTGAAAATTAAAGTGTCTGATGCGGCAATTCGCTTCTTGGTAACCTTGGGTATGATCCTAACTTGGTGCCAGGCCTGTGAAGCGTGTAATTCAGCAAAATATTGAGAACGAAATTGCTAAAGGCATCTGAGAGGAGAGTTCAGGATGATGATACCATTGTTGGATACAGAGGTCACTGCATTTGCGAACGAGCTTCCTAACAGAAGTTGTGTTCCGAAAGTGACACTGAGTCAGAATCAGCTGCTGAAGAAACAAAGCAAGCTGTTTCCAAATAATTTTGACTTCTAGATTATGGTATATAAGGTGGTATAGAACAGTTTTTTCTCCCAATCATGTTTTTTGGATTGTTTACACTTTTTTAGTAAACATATTATTCTATATATGAAAGAAAGTCCTTGCATGTCTACCTATTTTTGTAAAATTGAGTCTTGACGTTTTTTTTGAATCTTTTCCATATTGTTTCTTAACTGTTATATTTGGAGAAGCTTGCTCAATGTGTAATAGCTTTAGCGATAACTCAAGTGGATGAATAGGAACAGGTGATTGAATTACAGCTGTGGGCCTGTGGCAATGTGGCATGATAACTGATTAGTTTTTAGACCCTATTTTCATTGACGCAATTCTGTTGTTAAGCATCTGTTCTTTTTTTTTTGCTAATGGCAAACTGGGATTTTCACCTCTACTTTTCTGTCTCTTCAGAAGTTGAGAAAACTCTCAAATCCTTCCTACCCCTTGTTTCCCATGATCGCCACATTTTAAATATGAAAAAGAATGGGTCTTTTGTTCGACAAGCCTACAATTTTCTGTTCAATATGAAAAAGAAGGAGTCTTTTTGTTCAGACAGCCTACAATTTCTTGTCAATATTTCTGTAACATCAACTAGTCAATTTTTGATTCTAAGTCTTGAATATTATGTGTTTTTACTTAATAACTTAAGGAAAACAAGCGTCATGCACAAGTTACTTAGCCAGATAATTGCCCCCAATTGAATTTAGCATAGATCACTTGCATACTCTAATATTATAAAATTGCAAATCAGATTAGAGACTATGCTCAGATAGATTTACCAAGGCAGTAGCACAATTAGAAATTTTGTAGTAGCCGACATACAGTAATAATCAAAGACAAATACTTAACTACTTCGGGTATATGATACAAGTATAAAGAGTCAACCTGCTACAGTAGCAATGATGATAATTGAAACGTGGATAGCATCGGGATTTTGTGCTAAAATGTGTCATTGCACAAATCCAATTTCATTCTGCCACAAACACACAAGTATGTAGAGATTATATCAGCAATAATGTGAATGACCCGCTTAAGCAAACGGGTTTCTTTACTTCTTCACACGTCATTCAGGACTAAATTCGCCCTCCCTCAATACCAACAAATTAGTCTCCCAAATCTTTTAAATACCACCAATGATTGTTATGGCTGCACAATTCAGACTAACATTAGTACTTATTTTACATGAATGCACCTCATTCACCCTGTATATTTTTACTGAGAGTAGAAGGATAGGTTTCCGATGGAATTTGTATCTTGTTACTGTCATAAACCTAAGTAGTCGCATGAAACTGGTCTAAAGACACTTTGCTTGCCCATTGCCTCCATCACAAATATCACATCCTTCTTTGCTTGGATGACGGCACCTTCCTTGATTGTTAACCCTGGGAACTTCCAGATTGCATTTACTACTTCTACAACAAATTAGTGACCAAATGTTTATGGCATGTGGAATTCGGCATTGAACTTCATGACATGGCATCAAACTCGATCCAAATGCAGCTTTATAAGGTTGTTCCAGGATGGATTAGCTGGATTTTGTCTGATTCAATGATTTGTAATCCGTCTTTGTTAATGTTAATTAGAACGCTGAAAACAAAATTTTCAGTACGTAAAAATTAATTCTTGATCAAACAAAGTAAGAACAAAAAACTCATTCAACATCGTTGGTTTCTCTCTTACCCATCCCTAGCTCTCAGAATTTAAAAGCAACAGCACAATGATCCACCACATACCAATGGTCCAATGGGGCTTGTCTTTTAAGCAGGGTTTTTTTTTGGTATGATATACCTAAACCTATAGTATTATGAAAGATTTAACAATGTGCATGGACAAACTAAAACAGTACAAGTGAAAGTATTTACGAATAAGGGAACGATATAAAAGAAAGTCCAAACTGCTCATTTCTCACATCCTCAAGTTGATTTTTTTTGAATATTGAAGCATCAATGCCCTTGTCTTACCATCTGGTACAAGGCCAATGTCTCGCATTCTCAAGGTAGCCTTCTCTGATTCAATCCTCCTCTTAGGCACATTCCATGGATTGCCGCATATAAAGAGACACATTAGGAGTTGACTCCTGCAAAGAGAACAACAATAGATTTTGATGTTCAAAAATAGATAAGTAAGTAGCAAAAACTTCAGTTTGATGATACTTCAGGTTCTGTATTGGACTAATGTTGAAAAGGAGAGCAAGCATGCTAAAAACCAGCCAATACCTAACCAAATCATAAACTGAAGATATTGATGAATCCATTTCAGAAAAGTTTGAACTTACACCAAGGATGTCCTCCACTTCATCCCATAGATCTCCCCAAATGCAGCTCCTTTTAGAGACAAAACGAGTGAAGGGGTCTGGGGCACACTTCTGTGAACCATGTGTTCATAAACTTGTAGTGCAACTTTCGGTTTCTTACCAACCTCACAAGCACCGTATAACATATTGTATGTGCAGTTGAAACATATATTCCTGATTTTTCCATTTTCCAAAGAAACTGGAGAGTTATCCCAAAATCCAAGCCTTTGACAACACATCAAAGCAGTATTGTAAAGCTGTATATTTGGTTGGACCCCCCATCTTTCTGTATACTATCAAAGAACTGAAGAGCGTCTGCTACTGATTAGCCCTGTAAAAAGCCGTAAGCAAGGCATTCCATGTGTATGTCTGGTGTATGACCCAAAGATTCGATTGCTATAAACCTGGAATGCTTCTTTAAGTTTACCAGCTTTCCCTAGTGGTTAATCAAGGCATTACAAGCATTAGATTTGGCTTCAATCCACGTCTGAGCATACTTTGGAACACATTAATAGCCAAATCCCACTGTCTCTTTTGAGAAGCGCCAATGACAGCATGCATTGCATCATAGCCAGGCTGTATTCGATTGTTCAGCATCTCGCATAAGCATCGACAGCAATCTCATACTGACCGCAACGGACAAGGTACAGACAGTAGACGATAAGTGACTTCGTCCCAATGATCCTACTTTTCATCGTTCCCATATCTTCTCCATTTCACTCCAATTATTCCCTTGCCACTAATCGAAATGCAGTATTATAAACAATCACATCAAAACAACGCTTCAACTCAACGTCGCTTGCCACTCATTAAACACTAGCACACGCCTTGTGAGTACCGCGGTACTTTGCAACGGCTTTCAATACTAAGCTAATGACCCTGAGATAATATTACCTCCCTCATGACTGCAAAGACTCTCATCATATCACCGAGCATATTATTCCTAAAAGACAGGCATAAAGAATTACAGGCAGGTATTCCGGTCGTAGTCCAGCATATTCCATGGAAAAACAAGTGCATGCACTGGTGTCGCCTGTTAGTTCGACAAGAACTAAAATTCGTTTCGACAAATCAGTTTCATGGTTTCCTCAAGTAGGAGGCAATGGATGATGACTGTATTCCAGTTTGTATCCGGAGTATTATCCCTTTGCTCAGAAACTAACACAGGTACTATAGTAGCAAACAAAATGACAGAATTTGGCAACATTTTGGAGGCATAGGACACTACTTACACCGCGAAATAGAACTAGTAAAAGCACATTGATATTATGGGATTTAGTTGGGTATTGGAAAATGATATCATTGAAGCATAATTTCAGCTCTATTGTGACATGAAACTCACTTAATAATACTGTATTGTCATTTCTAATTAAAGTTAAATTCAAATTGAATTGAAATACAAGAACAGAAGCACTAACTAACTAAATAACCTTGAGGAAAATTTACAACCATCGAATGAAGAAGAGTAGGTGACCGTATGTTTTGGAGCGGAGATTGATTATAGCTATCAACATTCAGGGGATACGGTGGAATGTCTTGTTGTTTAGGAGCGGGGACTGGGCTGTGAGGTGGCTTGCTATACAACGCCTGTTTTGCTCACATACCGTCTATATGACAAATATATCCGCTCAGTTTGTTTTCCAAAATTCTCTCTTCCTATTTCATTGTATACCTTTGAAAAAAAATACGTATGTGTTACAGTAAATGTGCAAGTAATGCAGAACAAATTAATTTTGAATTTGTTATTATGTGCTCAGGTATTGTTTGGTCGAAGGTACTAAAGTAGAATGCATGAGATTTTCTTGGTTTCTATAAGCGTGTGAATTGATGAATTTGGTTATTAAATTTATAACCTAGTTTTACTGTTGAAACTAGATATAATCTAACTAAAAACAATGAAAAATCAATTCCCAAGAAACTCAAATCCATATTCCATTACGACATTTTAATTTGTGCTAATATTAACTCTATGTAACTGAGTCACTTTAATGAGTGCTGTCTCCGAACTTGTTTCGTCCCCGTATTATTAGAGACAAGTTATAATTCATTAACAATGTTTTTTAAATAGCCATTTAGACATTTACAGTCTTGTATCCATATGTATTTTCGATCTCGTTCTCAACTCCTTGCAACCTAGCATGTATGCTACCACGTAAACTAAAACGATTGGGAATTTGCCAACCCACAAGGCCTTATTACCTATATGATTACCCACATTTTTATTCAGCGTAGTATAATCTCACTTACCTAACGACCTTGGAAAAAAGGGAAAAAAAAAAAAAAACTTTCCCAAACCCTCCATTTCCAGTGCTGTCGACTCCTCTGCCGTCGCCGTTCACCACCTTGGTCAAGACAGCCACCGGCCACCCCAGAACCTCCGTTCAATCGTCACAAGTCTGTCTCTTCTCTGTTCTCAGGTTAGGTTATTTTATTCTTATTTTGTATGTTGTTGGTTCTTTTTTTTGTTTGTTTTTTTTTTTTTTTTTAATATTGATTAGTTTTTTTTGTTATTTCGTGTTGTATTGATGGGTCTGTTTTTTTTTTGTTTGTTGTTTCTTTTTTCTTGCTCATTGATTGTAGTTAAATTGTGTTATACGAGTTTTTATTTTCCTTTCAATATCCCTAGATTCTGTCTTAAAATTTCATCATATCGTATTTGATAATATTTTTCAATATTTGCGTCTTTTTTCAGTCTTGCGCCCTATCTTCTCTGCATGCTGTCGACAGTGGTAGTTTGATTTGATTATTTGTTCTGTTTTGAAGTATTAGTAGTTTTTTTTGCAAGTGCTTTTTATTTGGCCTGTTTGTTCATTTGTCCGCAATTGCATTGTGACGTGTAGTTCGGCGTCCCTATCTCTCCCACTTTTGCTGACCGCTGTTGACCCGTTGCTGCGCTCTGCTCGGCTTTCTGTCGTGTCCGTTGGACCTTCGCTGGCCTCCTTTCCCCACCCTTGCTTCTTGGGTGGTACTCCTTTTTGCTGCTTCCCCCTTGTCGCGTGCTTCGTTTTCCGTGGCATCTCGTCCTTTGCCACCTTTTGCCCCCCTGGCTCCCCTCCGGTGGCCGCTTTCGTGCCTCCTCCCCCTTCTCTCTTTCGTCCCCATGGCCCATCGCGCACGCCATCCCTCCTGTTCATGAAGCTTTTCTGTTGCTCCTCTCCTCCCCTCCCAGTCTCTTGACCTTGCGCTCCCGCGTGCGGCCTCCGGCGCCCCCTCACCCCCCAGCCTGGCCTGCCAGTTGCCGCCTTTTGACCCCCCCCCCCCCCTCGACTGGCGGATGTTTTTAACCCACCTGCACAAAATATCCCCCTTAGATTAGTCTTGTTTCCCCCCCGATCCTGTCCTCGATCCCCCCTTATCTTCTCAAGGGATCGCCCCCTTGCTCCAGTGAACTCACTATGCGTTTTGCCATCGATCACTCCCACTCTTCGCTCTTCGCCCCGCGCTCACTGTGGCCAAGCCGAATACCGGTAAACCTAGATTTCCTACCTCCTTTTGCCTTAGTTTTCTTCATTGAGTTGGCTGGGGACCTGCCGCTCCCGGCTCCTACGTCGGCCCCGCGTCGGATGCCTGCCTTT
>PYUH01000185.1:5756917-5789525 GCA_016808085.1 Suaeda aralocaspica | reverse complement strand
TAAAAAAAAAAAAAAAAAAAAAAAAAAAAGGCAGTCATCCTAGCTCTTTGCCTACTTAGTAGCCTTTATCTTCAAGGTCCCCATCCAAACTCTAATGAAGAAAAACTAAGTACAAAAGTATGTTTATTAAATCTAGGTTTGAACCGAGTATTCTGCTTGGCAACATTGTATCTCTGTCGAGATCTAAGAGTTGTATTTAGATCGAGGGCAAAACCTCTATAGTTAGTTTCACTTGAGCAAGTTTTCTAGTCCCTTGAGAAGATAAGTGTTATCTATTACATTATCTTGTTAAACAATACTAATCTAAGTGGTGATATTTTTTGCATGTTTTTTAAAAAACATCCTCCATGTCGATTGTGGGTTTGTGTCAAAAGTCTTCAACTGCAGGCATTCTTGGGGTTTATGTTTCTACCTTTAGGCCTCACGATGATAGCAATTTCAAGATACTTTTGAGTAGATAGCAACAGAAGAAATCTTCATTAAAAGATGTATTTCTTTCTCTATTTTCCATGTTTACTAAAGTATAGAATTGTTAGTATATTCAAGAAAGCTTCCACCGGTAGGTTATCCATGTTTTCAAAATTTTGTCAAAGATCGAGATTCCAACTTAAAACTAAGCACTCATAAGCAAAGTTGTTAATCATCAAAAATGATTAACAACCAAAAGAATCAAAGTGTTGGTAAATGATTCACATTCTAAGTTACAACTTACAACTACATAAATCATATCATATCTCAAGCAACTGCAACATCTTTCATCAAAAGTTGTATTATATAGGTACGCCTAACTCATCGTCACAATCGAATTCGACAAATGAAACTAATAACATGTCAAAAATAAAAGCACTTGCAAAAATTAAAACTACTAATAACTTAAAACAGAACAAATTATATCAAATCAGCAACTACTCTACTCGTACAGCATGTCAGTATAAGTATTTTTATAGGGCTGCAAGTTACTGAAAAAAAGACGCAAAATATTTGAATTAAATATTATCAAATACGATATTGATGAAATTTTTAAGTTACAGAATCTATTGGATTATATTGAAAGGATAAATTTATAATAACTCGTTATTAATACTACAAATTTAACTTACTAATTCATATTAATCTGAGATAACAAAAAAGAAATCAACAAACTAAAAAAAATAATCAGTACTAATTCATCAATTATCAACATCGAAAATAACAAAAAAAATACTAATCTAAAATATTTAAAAAAAAAAAAAAACAAACAAAAAAAAGAACCAACAATCATTACAAAAATTAAGTATATAATAATAACCTAACCTGAGAACAGAGAAGAAGACAGACTTGTGGACGATTGAACGGAGGTTCTGGGGTGGCCGGTGGCTGTCTTGACCAAGGTGGTGAACGGCGACGGCAGAGGAGTCGACAGCACTGGAAATGGGAGGGTTTGGGAAAGTTTTTTTTTTTTTTTTCCCTTTTTTCCAAGGTCGTTAGGTAAGTGAGATTATACTACGCTGAATAAAAATGTGGGTATAATCATATGAGGTAATAAGGCCTTGTTTGGTTGGCAAATTCCCAATCGTTTTAGTTTACGTGGTAGCATACATGCTAGGTTGCAAGGAGTTGAGAACGAGATCGAAAATACATATGGATACAAGACTGTAAATGTCTAAATGGCTAATTTAAAAAACATTGTTAATGAATATAACTTGTCTCTAAATAATACGGGGACGAAACAAGTTCGGAGACAGCTACTCATTAAAAGTACTCATGTTACATAGAGTATATATTTAGCACAAATTTAAAATGTCGTAATGGAATATGGTATTTGAGTTTCTTGGGAATTGATTTTTCATTGTTTTTAGTTAGATTATATCTAGTTTCTAACAGTTAAAAACTAGGTTATAAATTTAATAACTCAAATTCATCAATTCACACGCTTAATTAGAAACCAAGATAAAATTCTCATGCATTCTACTTTAGTACCTTCGACCAAACAATACCTGAGCACATAATAACAAATTCAAAATTAAATTTGTTCTGCATTACTTGCAACATTTCACTGTAACACATACGTATTTTATTTTTCAAAGGGTATACAATGAAATAGGAAGAGAGAATTTTGGAAAACAAACTGAGCGGATATATTTTAGTCATATAGACGGTATGTGAGCAAAACAGGCGTTGTATAGCAAGCCACCTCACAGCCCAGTCACCGCTCCTAAACAACAAGACATTTTCCACCGTATCCTCCTGAATGTTGATAGTCTATAATCAATCTCCTGCTCTCAAAACATACGGTCACCTACTCTTCTTTCATTCGATGGTTGTAAAATTTTCCTCAAGGTTAGTTAGTTAGTTAGTGCTTCTGTTCTTGTATTTCAATTCAATTTGAATTTAACTTTAATTAGAAAATGACAATTACAGTATTATTAAGTGGAGTTTCATGTCTACAATTTAGAGCTGAATATTATGCTTCAATGATATCATATTTCCAATACCCAACTAAATCCCATAATATTACAATTGCTTTTACTAGTTCTAATTTTCGCGGTGTAAGTATGTTCTATGCCTCCAAAATGTTGCCAAATTCTGTCAATTTGTTTGCTACTATAGTACCTGTGTTAGTTTCTGAGCAAAGGGATAATACTCCGGATAACAAACTGGAATACAGTCATCATCCATTGCCTTCCTATCTTGAGGAAACCAATGAAACTGATTTGTCGAAACGAATTTTAGTTCTTTGTCGAACTAACAGGCGAACCAGTGCATTGCACTTGTTTTGTTCCATGGAATATGCTGGACTACGACCGGATATACATGCCTGTAATTCTTTATTAGCCTGTCTTTTTAGGAATAATATGCTCGGTGATATGATGAGAGTCTTTGCAGTCATGAGGAGAGGTAATATTATCTCAGGGCATTCATGTAGCTTAGTATTGAAAGCCGTTGCAAAGTACCGCGGTACTCACAAGGCGTTGCTAGTGTTTAATGAGTGGCAAGCTGACGTTGAGTTGAAGCGTTGTTTTGATGTGATTGTTTATAATACTGCAATTTCGATTAGTGGCAAGGAGAATAATTGGAGTGAAATGGAGAAGATATGGGAAGCTATGAAACAAGATGGGATCATTGGGACTGAAGTCACTTATCGTCTACTTGTCTGTACCTTTGTCCGTTGCGGTCAGTATGAGATTGCTGTCGATGCTTATGCTGAGATGCTGAACAATCGAATACAGCCTGGCTATGATGCAATGCATGCTGTCATTGGCGCTTACTCAAAAGAGAACAGGTGGGATTTGGCTATTAATGTGTTCCAAAGTATGCTCAGACGTGGATTGAAGCCAAATCTAATAGCTTGTAATGCCTTGATTAACTCACTAGGGAAAGCTGGTAAACTTAAAGAAGCATTCCAGGTTTATAAGCATATCGAATCTTTGGGTCATACACCAGATTCATACACATGGAATGCCTTGCTTACGGCTTTTTACAGGGCTAATCAGTATGCAGACGCTCTTCAGTTCTTTGATAGTATACAGAAAGATTGGGGGTTCCAACCAAATATACAGCTTTACAATACTGCTTTGATGTGTTGTCAAAGGCTTGGATTTTGGGATAAAGCTCTCCAGTTTCTTTGGAAAATGGAAAAATCAGGAATATATGTTTCAACTGCAACATACAATATAGTTATCGGTGCTTGTGAGGTTGGTAGAAAGCCGAAAGTTGCACTACAAGTTTATGAACACATGGTTCATCAGAAGTGTGCCCCAGACACCTTCACTCGTTTGTCTCTAATAAGGAGCTGCATTTGGGGAGATCTATGGGATGAAGTGGAGGACATCCTTGGTGTAAGTTCAAACTTTTCTGAAATAGGATTTCATCAATATCTTCAGTTTAATGATTTGGTTATGTATTTGGCATGGTTTTTTAGCATGCTTGCTCTCCTGTTCAACATTAGTCCAATACAGAACCTGAAGTATCATCAAACTGAAGTTTTTGCTACTTTACATTATCTGATTTTTGAACATCAAAATCTATTGTTGTTCTCTTTGGCAGGAGTCAACTCCTAATGTGTCTCTTTATAATGCGGCAATCCATGGAATGTGCCTAAGAGGGAGGATTGAATCAGGGAAGAGGCTATACTTGAGAATGCGAGACATTGGCCTTGTACCAGATGGTAAGACAAGGGCATTGATGCTTCAATATATGCGGAAAAAATCAACTTGAGGATGTGAGAAATGAGCAGGTTGGACATTTTCTTTTATATCTGTTCCCTTATTTCGTAAATACTTTCACTTGTACTGTTTTAGTTTGTCCATGCACATTGTTAAATCTTTCATAAATACTATAGAAGTTTAGGTATATCATACCAAAAAAAAACCTCTTGATTAAAAAGACAAGCCCCATTGGACCATTGGTATGTGGTGGATCATTGTGCTGTTGCTTTTAAAATTCTGAGAGCTAGGGATGGGTAAGAGAGAAACCAACGATGTTGAATGAGTATTTTGTTCTTACTTGTTTGATCGAGAAATTAATTTTTACGTACTGAAAATTTTGTTTTACAGCGTTCTAATTTATACATTAACAAAGACGGATTACAAATCATTGAATCAGACCAAAATCCAGCTAATCCATCCTGGAACGACCTTATAAAGCTGCATTTGGATCGAGTTTGATGCCATGTCATGATAGTTCAATGCCGAATTCCACATGCCATAAACATTTGGTCATCTAAATTTGTTGTAGAAGTAGTAAATGCAATCTGGAAGTTCCCAGGGTTAACAATCAAGGAAGGTGCCGTCATCCAAGCAAAGAAGGATGTGAATATTTGTGATTGAGGCAATGGGCAAGCATAAGTGTCTTTAAGACCAGTTTCATGCGACTACTTAGGATTTATGACAGTAACAAGATACAAATTCCATCTGAAACCTATCCTATCTACTTCAGGTAAAAATATACATGGGTGAATGAGGTGCATTCATTAAGAATAAAGTACTAATGTTAGTCTGAATTTGTGCAGGCCCATAACAATCATTGGGTGGTAATTTAAAAGATTTTGGGAGACTAATTTGTTGGTATTGAGGGAGGGCGAATTTAGTCTGAATGACGTGTGAAGAAGTAGAAGAAACCCTGTTGCTTAAGCGGGTCATTCACATTATTGCTGATATTAATCTCTACTATACTTGTGTGTTTGTGGCAGAATGAAATTGGATTTGTGCAATGACACATTTTTAGCACAAAATCCCGATGCTATACACGTTTCAATTATCATCAGTTGCTACTGTAGCAGGTTGCATCCTTTATACTTGTATCATATACCCGAAGTAGTTTAAGTATTTGTCTTTGATTATTACTGTATGTCGGTCTACTACAAAATTTCTAATTGTGCTACTGCCTTGGTAATATATCATTGAGCATAGTCTCTAAACTTTATTTGCAATTTTATAAATATTAGAGTATGCAAGTGATCTATGCTAAAATTCAATTGTGGGGCAATTATCTGGCTGAGCGCTTGTTTTTCCTTACAGAAATTATTGGACAAGAAAATTGTAGGCTTGTCTGAACAAAAAGACTCCATTCTTTTTCATATTTGAACAAGAAAATTGTAGGCTTGTCTGAACAAAAAGACTCCATTCTTTTTCATATTTGAAAATGTGGCGATTTTCATGGGGAAACAAAGGGGTAGGAAGGATTTGAAGAGTTTTCTCAACTTCTGAAGAGACAGAAAAGTAGAGGTTAGAAAAATCCCAGTTTGCCATTAAGCAAAAAAGAAGAGACAGATGCATTAACAACAGAATTGCGTCAATGAAAATAGGGGTCTAAAAACTAATCAGTTATCATGCCACATTGCCACAGGCCCACAGCGTAATTCAATCACCTGTTCCTATTCATCCACTTTGAGTTATCGCTAAAGCTATTACACATTGAAGCTAAGCTTCTCCAAATATAACAGTGATGAAACAATATGGGAAAAGATTCAAAATTAAAGAACGTCAAGACTCAATTTTACAAAAATAGGTAGACATGCAAGGATCTTTCTTTCATATATAGAATAATATTGTTTACTATAAAAAGTGTAAACAGAATCCAAAAAACATGATTGGGAGAAAAAACTGTTCTATACCACCTTATATACCATAATCTAGAAGTCAAAATTATTTGGAAACAGCTTGCTTTGTTTCTTCAGCAGCTGATTCTGACTCAGTGTCCACTTTTCGGAACAGCAACTTCTGTTGAGGAAGCTGGCCGTTCGCAAATGCAGTGACCTCTGTATCAACAACAATGGTATCATCATCCTTGAACTCTCCTCTCAAGATGCCTTTAGCAATTTCGTTCTCAATATGTTGCTGAATTACACGCTTCACAGGCCTGGCACCATAGTTAGGATCATACCCAAGGTTACCAAGAAGCTGAATTGCCGCATCAGACACTTTAATTTTCATCTTACGATCTGCTATTCTTGATTGTACTCTTTGCAGCTGCATTGTTTAAAGAAAAATGGTTTAGTTGAAAAGCAAAGACATACATATATATACACTATGTAGATGCACCCCTACATCTATATAATTGACACACTTAGGCCTTGTTCTTTTGAGCCTGACTGAACCAAACTGAAAATAATATGTTGACTTACAAATCACTAAAATGGACAGAAGTGAAAGCTCAAAAGAACATGCTTACCCCTTCATAGATGTCACTCTTTTTTCAGTGCTAACGGATGTGAACTAAATAACTGATAATTTTATTTTTCCATATAAGGTTTTGTTGGGCCTATTATGTGTTAACATACCTTAATCCTCTTCCTTTTTAGGAAAAACTAAATGGTTTCCTAGGGAGTATAGCACAAATTTTGTGCTCTCACATAACAGTGCCAAAAGCATTTCTCCTCCCTTTTCCCAAAACTATTTTCATGCGACTAATTCCAACTTTCCCTACACACTTGTCTATGCCTTTCCTACTTTAGCACTCATTGCCTTAATCTAAGTGAAAAAGCGAGCACGTCATAATTAAATAAGGACAAAGTTAGTATATAAATTAATTGGAACAAGAGAAACAAAACAAATTAAACACATGTTCAACCCTTACAATTGTGGAAAGCAAAAGAAATGTGAAACAAACCTGTAAGCGCACGATGCTATTAATCTGTTCACGGTCAAGTGGCTTAAAGACAATGTATTCATCTACTCTGTTCATGAATTCAGGACGGAAGATCGATCGGGCAGCATCCATAACTCTTTGCTTTATGGTATCGTATGTGACCGATGTATCGTCATCAGAATTCAGGATGTACTGTGATCCAACATTTGAAGTCATAATGAGAACAGCGTTGGTGAAACTCACAGTTCGGCCCTGTGAATCTGTCACTCTACCATCATCCAAAATTTGAAGGAATACATTGAAAACATCAGCATGCGCCTTTTCAATCTCATCAAATAAGATCACCGCATAAGGCCTCCTCCTAACTGTCTCTGTTAATTGACCTCCTTCCTCGTAGCCCACATAACCAGGTGGGGCCCCTATTAATCTTGAAACTGCATATTTTTCCATGTATTCACTCATATCAATTCTCACAAGGGCTTCCTCAGTGTTAAACAGGTAAGAGGCAAGGGCCTTAGCTAGCTCAGTCTTTCCAACACCAGTGGGACCCATGAACATGAAACTAGCAATCGGGCGATTTGGATCAGAGAGCCCAGCCCTAGAGCGCTGAATAGCCTCGGCGACAGCTGTCACTGCAGGTTCCTGGCCCACAACACGTTTGTGTAGTTCTTCTTCCAAATGCAACAATTTCTCCCTCTCTGACTGTTGAAGCTTCGAAACAGGAATTCCTGTCCACTTGCTGACTATTTCAGCAATATCACTCCCAGTTACTTCTTCGCGCAGCATAGACTTTCCAGATTTCATGTACTCATCCAACTCTTTTTCGGCACTTTCTAATTGGCGTTGCAGAGAGTTGAGGCTGCCATACTTCAGCTCAGCAGCACGATTAAGATCATACTCTCGCTCCGCTTGCTGGATCTCAATATTTACCCTGTCAATCTGAATAGACCCAACAAATTTCATTTAGATATCGTATACGCCTTCTGGTCACAATGTCAATCACACTTGATCAAAAAAACAATATATTAGAAGTATAGTCATTAGCAACATTAAGTATGCATCTACTAGTTTAGCAACAACACGTAATGATTGACCCTAGTAACCCCACAAACTAAATAAAATAAGATCCTTGCAACACACACTTTCGCCAAGCAAACACACCTAAATCTACTACAGTTCTTGCTACTAAGATAAAAGATAATGGAAATTTTAATCTAGCTGAAAAACATATACCTCCTCTTTGATTGACTGTATCCGTGTCATTACAGATTTCTCATGCTCCCATTGCTCAGTCAATTCCGCTTGTTTTTCCTTTAATAAAGAAAGCTCAGTATCAAGCCTGTTAAGCCTCTCTTTTGATGCTTTATCTGTATCATTCGTAAGTGAGAGCCTTTCCATCTCAAGCTTCAACACAGAACGATTGATCTCATCAAGTGAAGTAGGCTTTGATGTAATCTCCATCTTTAGTTTAGCAGCTGCTTCATCAACTAGGTCAATAGCTGCCGCAAAAACATAACGTCAGTAAGAATAACCATTTGAAGACACAAAAAACCAACTACGTAAAGTTATAGTCATATAGACAGCTTTGAAAGTAAAAACTAGTTGCCAGATTCTCACTCAATAAAGAAGAGATCAAATGTGTGGTGTTTCATTTACTAAGATTTCATGAAACACCAAGTGCACATGAAAACAACTACTCATGACAAAATCAAATCACTAGTTCTCACAGGTTTCAAAATACAAAACCTATTCAAAGTTGACTTCGGCTTTTGAAGCCTATATTGCTTTTTCTCCAATCTTTTCATATATAAGCTTTAATAGCGCATATTCCACCTTCAGAAGCTTCATACCAAGCAAAATATTTAGTCTAAAAACAAGTTATATCAGGCTTTCGAAAATTGGTTGTAGTGTGTTAATTTAATAATAATGGTTAAAAGAATTAAATGAACTAATCATCGCAGAGCTCATTTCTTAATTTTCAAATACAGTCATGGGCTTTTTCTTAGCAAACTATTAACTGTTAGGTAAGTACAGATATGAATATATGTTTTAAAATAAAAAGTACAAATACAATGTGAAGAACTTAGAGAACATAGCTCTAACTTCCAAAGTGTTGCATCTCTTGAAAAGCTCTGTGACTACAGGGTCTGCAGCTTCTGCAGTTTACAATGTTGTTTCACGTTTGAGGTTTCACATTTATAATGCCATCTCAACTAAATGTTTTTAACTATATTGCTTTTGATCCATTTCTGTAATTAGAGATCAGCCATCCTAGAAGTTTAGTACTGACCAAAACAGGGAAAAGTATTTTGGTATGAAGCATACAGGCTCCTGCTGCTAACTATAGCCCACATAACCCAAAAAAATGCTTTCCTAAAGGTGAGTGTCAGACAGTTTATTTGATAATCTCCCTGTGATCTACATGGGATATCACAGCTGCAAGCCTGAAACATTTTTGTTTTGATGCATAAGGAACCGTAGGCCCACAAGAGCCATTGATGTGGACAAATTCCCAGGTCTTAGGTATCACATCTCAAGACATTAACCAACAAAGCTAGCTAGCATCCACAAAGCATGAACCAATGTAATGGAAGAGTTCCTTCAGTAGCAATCAAGATTAAACAAGAAGAAACTAATTTCATATGAGGATCAGTCAGTACTAAGTTACGAACTACTATATATAGCCTAAAGTTGGTTTTAGGGCCTATACAATTTAAAACAAATCCCTTCACGTAAATGTGTGAATAGAATGTTAGTTGTTTATGTACTAAACAGTAGAATCTCATAAATGATATAGCATTAGAATTTATCATGTGTTACCTTTGTCAGGTAAGAACCGTCCACTAATGTAGCGATCTGAAAGCATAGCAGCCTCCACAAGGGCACCATCAGAAATCCTAACTCCATGATGCAATTCATATCTCTCACGCAACCCACGCAGAATTGAGATAGTATCTTCAACACTTGGTTGGTCGACATACACTTGTTGAAAACGGCGTTCCAAAGCTGGATCTTTCTCGATGTATTTGCGATATTCATCAAGTGTAGTAGCACCGATGCATCGCAACTCTCCACGACCAAGCATAGGCTTCAAAAGATTGCCAGCATCCATAGCACCATTTGTGGCACCTGTTTAAATAAATATCACAACAGTTAAGTAATATTTTTTCTCACAAACAAAAGCCATTATTTCAATTTTTAAAAATAAAGTACAACTAGAAATGAACTTTTTAAGAACAATTGATCTTGTATAACAATTGTTTGACAACCACAAAATATATGAAACACCTTACATAGGAACCATTTAATATACATGGAACACTAGCAATTATAGGCAACATGAATTATAGTTTTGGTCAAGCTGATGGCTTGGCATAGTATGATGAACAAAGATAAACAAAAGAAACTCACAACTCACCTGCTCCAACAACTGTGTGAATCTCATCAATGAAAAGAATAGTTTGACCCTCAGCCTCTGTGACTTCCTTTAGTACAGCCTTCAGCCGATCCTCAAATTCTCCCCGATACTTAGCTCCAGCAATGAGTGCTCCCATGTCAAGGGAAATTAGCTGTGGTAAAACTTCTAATTCATTAGTTACATAGGTTGAACTTCTTTTTTCTTTGGTAAATACATAGATTGAACTTTAGAATTATGAATCCTAGTATCTTTTGTTCTTGCTTGTGAACACTCACAAGTAGGCACGTCAAGGATGATTGCATGGGAACGGAACAGATAAACATGAACGAAGAACAAGGCAAACACAAATTAAGCTTACCTTCCGGTTCATCAAAGCTTGAGGAACATCTCCTTCAACAATTCTTTGAGCAAGCCTACAAAATGAAACAAGCAATTGTAAGCATAGCAGTTTGTAGAGAAAAGAAAACGTATTCTACATATCAACTTGTGAAAAAAGCAGTATAATATTGACCAATAAACCATACAGTCCACTAATGTGGACCTTCATTAAGTTTGAAACACATCCCATTCTGCCTTAAGTGCCCAAGAACAGCCAAACAATACAAATAAAAAACAAAATGCAAAACTAGTAACTAGATGTTATAACACATCCCGTTGATGTGGATGATGTCAATTGTTAGTCTCTCCCTATACTAAACAATTTGAATAAGACTTGTCCACATGGGTGAAGAAAGATTTCAGATAATACAACTGAAGTTTGGTCAATCAGTCCAGAAAAATATATTGATAAATGCCAAAATTCGAAAACAAGATAAACACTAGAATATTTTATAGCATTTTAAATTGTAAGACAACTGTTTACAAGATTGCAAAACAACTACGCACAATAATCCCCATGTATTGCATTTCACAAGACATGAAATCAGTACTAATAACTTGATAAACTTACCCTTCGGCAATAGCAGTTTTACCTACACCAGGTTCCCCAATAAGAACAGGATTATTTTTGGTTCTCCTAGATAGAATCTGGATGCATCTCCGTATCTCGTCGTCTCTTCCTATTACAGGGTCAAGTTTTCCTTCCTTAGCCATATCAGTCAAGTCTTTTCCATACTTCTCTAAAGCCTCGTATTTTCCCTCTGGGTCTGTGAGAAAGCAAAGTTAATCTTCATAATTTTTACAGATCAGTTGGTATTATCAAGGTAAAACACCATGACTAGTTACCAGATATGAGAATATGCGAGCGTAACAGAACATACAGTTGCATAAAATCCCCCTCCCTCTCCCGGCAAACACACACAAACAAACAGATTCAACACAGTGTGGAAAATCTCTACTCGCTTCAGCACTACCATTAACAACTCACACCGACATGCATACAGCAGGATTCCGCCCTACACACCAATAATATTCAAATTCACCACTTGCTTTTGCAACACAATTATGTTGACAAAAGATACATAATAACCCATAATTATGAATTTTAAAATTGAAACAATAATTTTAAAAACAAAAAAAAGCATCAATATTTTATGAGATGAAGATTAGATTTGAACTTCTCATCCAACATACAAAAGGATGGATTTTTAAGAAATACACTTTTCTTTTAAAAATATCTATAGAATCATTGAAAATAATATTGAATGTTTTTCTGACCACATATCTAATAACATACTGACAAAAGCTTGTAAGCTCTTTAGCCGTAACATACTTATAATTAGTTTATTACTGCCTCAGCCCACAGCTAAGTGTTGCATAGACATAAAAATGACTTCCCAATTTTAATCTCTCAAGTCTCAACAACTGCAACAGCTAACCTCTTTGGTTGATGCCATGGTTATCACAGGCATCAAAGGAAAATGAAGCAAATGAAAATGGGACTCCTAAAGAAAACAAGGAAACAAAATCTGATGCAGGGAGTAGTCACTATTGACCTAAGGCAAATGGTAATGGACTAATAGGCATTAATCATGCAGTAGAATCCTATCTTTTCATCTTGCATCTCTCCTCTGCCACAAGATTCCTCATGTTTTATCAAACAAAACTCACAGTCAGGTTGTCAAACAAAACTCACATCAGGTTGTCTTGTTACTTGATAATATAGAATTCTAAAATTCCTAAAACACCATTATTGTCATATAATCATTTTAATCCCTAAGGCAAGCATTACCTTGGTCAATAACAGATTGGCGTCCCCTGACGGACTGTATTGCAGATTTTAAAGCTTTCTCAGAAACTTGAAAGTCACTAAACAATTGTTTCCCAAATCTTTTGTCTTGTGCAAAAGCAAGAACCAAATGCTCCACGGACACAAAAGAGTCCCCATACTCTTTCTTGTAATCTCTGGCTTTTTGAATCAGCCCTTCCAGATCTCGTCCTAACATAGAACCAGCAGATTCACCCAGAACCTGAAAAGGAGAATAAACTTGTTTAGTAGGAAATAGGAAAGCATTCTGTCAGATAGCCATTAGCAACTAGGGTAACTGTCAACATCTAAAGCCATATAAAGCAAATGAATAAACAGCCTTTGTGTTATTGGGACCGAGAATCCAAGGAAGCATTAATGGTTTATATTGGTTAACACCTTATAACACCATAAATCTACACCCATAATGAATCATCAGAGACAGAGCAAGGCAATAACAGGCTTTAGCAATGAACTCGAGGTGTAAATTACATCCAAAAAGGCTTGAAAGGACAAGGCAACACTCTGAAGATAAGGAATATTCAGATATAAGGTAGTACAAGTGAACTTTCAGAATTAAGGGTAAAAGTCCACACCTCTTGGGTTTCCTCATTTATGGTATATGTCAATATAAACTAACATGAATAATCAACTAAAGAGTTCAAGATAAAAAATAAGGACTTATTCAAACCTTTGGTTGTCGTTGTATATATTTGTCAGTTGCTTCAAGCAATCTTGTATTGTCAACTCCGACTTTAGAAAAAATACGACGAGCAAGTCCATTCTTTTGCTCTAGAAGGGCCTTCATCAAATGCTCTGTCTCCACAATCTGATGTTTGTTCTCTTTTGCCACTTCTGGGGATGAAACAATTGCTTGCCACGCCATTTCAGTAAATTCTTGTTGGGTAATCTACAACAATAATCCACTTGATCATGAGTTAACCTTTTGAGATAGAGAGCGAGAGGGGCTTATAAGTTATAACATGTCAAAGTAACCAAGTGTCACCAAAAGGAGGAAACCACCAGAATTTGCAGCAAAAGACAAACTCAACAACATATTGATCAAACAATGGAAGGTAAAATACATTATATATTAAATTTACATTATCTATTCAGCTTTAAGTAAGGTCCCCTGATTTGCAGTCATCCATCGAGTTGCACACTTTTTCATGACCAATGTATTTCATTATGCTACAAAAAGGATCACATTGAGAGGGGGAGGGGATAAAGGGATGTTCTATGTGGTGACTTCTAACAGCTATAAGAGTGTCAAAAATCGACGAAATAAGGTCACTAACCCAAAAAAAGAAGGCAACTACGTATAAAATGACCACTAACCCTTATGACTGATGGATTAGCCACTAAATTGACGAAAGGAGGTCACTACGTAAACTATCAAGTAGTTGGGGATCGCAATGTAATAAGTGTACTACCAAAATTCATTAACTACCATACAAAATTCCTCCTCTTTCCCCTGGGAAGATGGATCCCCAAAAAGGAAACTACTTCCCCTCTTATTTCTCTCCGTTTCCTCCTATCCAAACAAAGTAAACCAACTCTTTCATCCATCCATCCATCTCCCTTCCCTCGACTTAGCATCAAAATTAATGAAATTGTTCCCCCTCCTTCCCCTTTCCTCCCATAGCCCCATCCAAACAATCCACTACAAACAATTTTATATCAAAAAAGGCGCAACCATACATATTGATAACAATTTCAAGAATGAGTATCAAAAAGCTCTAAATCCCTATGATGAAAAGAGATAGTACATCCGTTCCAAATTACTTGCAACATTTGTCTTCTCAATTCGCCACTTTAAACATTTATACCTATAATTAGGTACATGAAAAAACTATAAAAAATTATACGTAGTGCATACATTTATTTTTTTAACAATTTCACTATATTGAGACGTTTTACTCTCTAATAACAATTGTTCCAAGACAAAAGTCAACTCATTTACGACTTGTTATCTTTCTTTACCCAAAAAAAAAAGTCAACCTCGTACTCTAAAACTAAGTCCAATTGTTTACAACGCCCTAAGGAATAAAATTGCATAAAACTCTATTTTACTTTAATCATCTTAATTAAAGCATAAATTGAATAAAAAGCTAACAAATAATGAGAATATTGAAAAATTAAGGCACAATTAACAATGTTGATACCTTAGCACCTCCACCAGTAGTAGCATCACAGCGAACAACAAATGAATTCGAACGTTGCTTTTTAAACAGACGACCGTTGCTTGAATTTCTTGTATTCAATAATTTAACTGATTTTAGAGACTTGTAATTGACGCCAATTGAGAGATTAGGTTGAGAGAACAACGCATTTCTCACGCCATTTTTCGGTGGTACTCGAAGGTATGCTCCAGGAAACGACGTCGTTGCAATCGCCATTTACAATCAAATTAAGAAGAAGAAGAAATGAGGAATTAGTGAGATACAAAGTGATAAAGATGCTTTGGATTTGGGTAATTGAATTTGATTTAGGGATTTGTGTTATGATAGAAATTGCATACCGCCAAATTTGGGGATAAATGTTATTGTGTTACAGTGTTCCAGCAACTTCTAGTTCTTTGTGGAATTACTAATAAGAATTTCTCTCTATGGATGTCAATTTAGACTTACGAGAAGCTTTAAATTGTTAGGTTAATTAAATTCTCTATGGTTGAAATTAAGAGACTTCTTATAATTATAGTTGATTGCAAATTGATAAAATAATAGGTTTAAATTAAATTGAATTAAAATTAAAAATGACCAAATTTAAAATTGAATTACACATTATAACACAACTTGAACTGAAATAAAGCAAAGTGAACTCAAACTTGATTCATCTTACTAATTTTTACATATACGACATCTTTTTATAATCGAAACTTTCGTTGGACAAAAGCTTAGCTTTCCATCATAAGATCCGTCTTGTTCTCAAGTTAGGCTAATCTTAGATTCTTAGATAAAAGATAACCTATTAATGATCAACTTGTTAGTAACACGCAATCAACACCTTGCAAATTTGGCAACATAATTCAAGATATATGAAATTCGCTTTGTCATTTCAACTCTTAAGGGGCTCTCCATATATATTGGCTAGTGAATGTAGTAATTGATAGAAATAGCTTAGACATTGATTGTAGCAATAGCTTTGATAAACTTCAGTCATTTTATTCTAGTAATAGGTAAGCAAATGTAGCAAATCCTTCATTTTTCAAATTAGAACAACACATTCAATTTATTTGATTAACCTACGAGCTCCTACAATGTCTATACTAGGATACTACTTAAACTCTTCTTTATTCCCCTTGCTTTTGTACTTGCATAGTTTAATTTAAAATATCATCGGCGACTTATAAATTTATAATATGAGATAAATGTATAATAATGAGAAGCTAAGGAGATAACAAATAACCAAACAAAGTATGCAAACATTATCTTCACATTTGGATATTCCTTGAAAATCTAAATGATTCAATATACTCGTAATAGCTAAGCATTGTTGTGATATACTTGAGAAAGAATTTCTGCACATTTACGTATCCCTCAAGAATCGTACACAAACAAAAAATTATGATATGACCTAGGATTAATTCCCAACTACTAAGAACCTGTAGCAGAAGACAAATCTTACCCTAGCCAAAAAATGAAAAAAAAAAAAAAAAAAAAAAAAGACTGAAAACTAATCAATAAAAATAACAGGTACCCAAAAAAAATGATAAGAGTATTAAAAGAAAAAAGAATTAAGCTATATCCCGAACTGTTTCTTGGCAGATGAGGAACCATCATCATTACCTCACCATCGGGGAGAGCTCATAGTAATATGAAGTCCAATATACTCGGCCTTCAGCTTGATGCACTGAGCAGAAAATTATAGGAAAGGGCAATATTTCTGTGCGTAGTATGTATCTTCCATTATTGAACTATATATCCCATAAGACGTGAGTAGCCCACAGAACGAGCATTAACTGTCCTTTCTCAACCAAAAGAATTAACAAGAGTTGGGTTATTTTACAGATTGAAAAAATGAATCTCTGTGCCTTGCTAGTCTCTCCATTCTACCCAGCTACCCCCCTTAAATCCGGGAAGCCATTACTGAGTCAAAATCTGGTCAATTCAATGATGCCCCTCTTCCCCTTCCGTCTTTAACAAACTTCTATAACCAATCCATCAGGAAATACACAACAGAAGCAGGCAGCATTTATCCGTTTTTTCTTCACACCTCATGTAACCTGACTTGTGACTACGACTCCAATATATGGCAATTTCTAATAAAATCGTTAGAATAATTGACATACTTGGACCAAAAGGGCCGCAAATGATCAAAGCCAATTGGAAGCCAAGGCTTAGACTGACCATTATAATGAATCACAGCAGCTTTCTTCACATTTTCAATATTGGTATTATTCTGGTAGCCCAGACCAAGAAAATGCCAATATGGGTCAATTGGATGAACATGGCCCTTAAATGCAATTAGAGCCGGAGGTAGGGTTCCAAGTTTCCACATGGTAAGGTTTGCATTCAAATTCTGCAGAGCAAAGAACATCACAATTCATATCACAACTCAATGCCAACACAAGAATGAAAAAAATCAATGACAACATCAGACAAATGTTGTATTACAATCTATGTCACATTTGAATGCCACTATAAAAAAAGGGAATACATTTGACACATAAAAACAAACAAATTTCTGTATCGCATTGACTTTAAACATAAATAATATTATAATAAAAAATTCCAAAAGGGTCAAAATAGGACAAGACTGAACCATAAAGTTGAAGTATGAAATTAAGGTAATAAACAAGAATTTTGACATATAAGTCATGAACCTTGACATATAACTCAATGCCAACACAAGAATGAAAAAAATCAAAGACAACATCAAGCAAATGTTGTATTACAATCTATGCCACATTTGAATGCCACTATAAAAAAAGGGAAAACGTTTGACACATAAAAACAAACAAATTTCTGTATCGCATTGACTTTAAACATAAATAATATTGTAATAAAAATCCAAAAGGGTCAAAATAGGACAAGACTGAACCATAAAGTTGAAGTATGAAATTAAGGTAATAAACAAGAACATTGACATATAAGTCATGAAATTTCCAAATTATATAATCAGACAACAGATACCTATGCATTATGAACAAAAGAAAATACTGAGAAATGCAAAGTCAAGTCAAAAAATACTATCACAGTCGCAAATTCAGCTCAACTATTTCAACTCATTTTCTTAGAGTTTTATGTGGAACGTAAAGAATCTTACTTACAAATCTTTAAAGACCTAGAAATGGAATTCTTAAAAGAAAGGGGAGGAGGGGTGCAAAAATGAACGAGATAGATCATCGTTCAACAACATATAACAGAAAATTAGAGAGTTACAAGTTTACCATTTTATCAATTGGCCACATTGAGAACAGGGAACTATAACCTAATCAAAGAAAAGTTGTAAATACTTGTCGTGTCAAACATTTTTACAAAAACTGTACCATTTTCTCAGTAAACATTTTGGCTTCAAAATTCATATGATAACATGCCATTAATTTCTACAAGTCACATGAGTTTGGGGCTCAAACTCACAAACTTTCCTCTAATCTCTAAATAATCCAATAAAATAAGAGGTAGCAATAATCAACAAAAAGCGTTTGAAAAGGCAGTGGCTTACAGTTTTAATTTTTTTATTTTGGAAAGGGTGCAATATTGGAGAGGTAGTAGTAAACTTTTTTTCCTAATGAATTAACGAATTGAAAGTTCTCAGCAACTTCAAGAATAGGTGAGCTGGAAAATATGATCGATGATACAAGTTGCTACGAATATAGTGATATATCTCTTAAGCTTTACCCCTCAATTCAAAGAATCAGAGAAGATGAGGTAAAGGAAGAAGAAAGTAAAACAGTAACATTTGACACAACTATATCATCCAGATTTCAGAAAAAAACATATTCCTCTCAATTTCATTTTCAACAAAAAAAAAAAAAAAAGAAAAACATAAAGAAACCAATGTTACTAAAAATAAAAAATAAAAAAAAAACAAAAAAGAATGCTTATAACTAAAATATCTGAATGGTTTTACCTCCTTAAGCCAAGAATGATAAGTATCTCTAATGTTCGCCTTTCTCCATGCACGCAGATCAAACACGTTCATCCCATAAGCCCACGCACATTCATCAGGATTCAAATTCTGTGCTATCAGAGGGTGGGAAAAATTGAAATAATTTCTAAATGTCTTAGACATCACCCATTCATCCTCACCTCGACAAGTCTCTACAGCTCCATTTACCTTCCCTTCAAGATCAATATCCCAAAGAGGGGCTAGGTCATGTTGGATTACCACATCATCGTCCAAGAATACTATCTTGTCAAGGTTTGGGAATAGCTGCTCCAAAATCATGGCAAGAAAACTATAAACAACTTGATAAATAATTTATTAAAAAAACACTATTTTGGAGTTCTTGCTGCATTGCCACACAATTACATGGAAGCTATATACAAGAAAGTGCTAATGCCTTATCAAAGTGAATGCAATCATGCACACAATAGAAAAGACTCGAAGTGACGAATGAGTTGGCAGCAGAGAAAAATAAGGACAGAACCCCAACCCGACACAAAGAAAACAACCATTGACGGAATAGCATAATTACATCAGTATGATACATGAAAGCACAAAATCAACTTTCTGAATCCTCCACTCACCAAATTTCCAGGATAGATTTGACAAACACCTGAAATTGTTTCAATATTTAATATATTTAAGTTGCATATATCTTAATTATACTCAAGCATACTTGCACTGAAGCCTGAGATTGGAACAACCTTCTACAAATTAGACCCTGAAATATTGTCCAGTCTATCAGGCTATAAAAGGTATGGGTACTGATGGAGGATCCCTCTTACACCTTCCAAGCCACAATAGAAAAACAGGAATCTTGTTGCAGCAGCATTAAATATGATTAATATGCTTTATTTGACCTTCAATAAGTAATAACACCAGAAAGTATACAAGTGCAAACAATGATGGACGACAACAGAGTCACAGACAAATATGAAGGGTCAAAGATAGCAGAGGTGTTGAAATAAGCTGCCCCAATGGTGCAAGGGGTTGGCATGGGATCTTTTACAAAAAAAGGAAAAATAACATAAACACAAGAAGACACACGCATCCACGAAAGGAACTAATTTACTAATAGTATAGCTAAAATGTTCCACAGGGGGACAAAAACAATAATTTGGGTTCAATTAACAGAAATCCCTAATTTCCTACTTCAAATCAGTTTCCCCTGCTCGGGTAGGACTGTGATATCTTCCTTTCCTTTGAGTTAAGACTCTATGTTTCTTATGCTAATTCCGGACATACAGTCATCCACTATAACCATACAAACTAGTAGATTTAACATTAGTAAGAATGAAAGATTTTCAGATACGACAATTACCTCAGGTAAATAAATCCGGGTATGGTTGAGCAATGAAATGTATTTTGAAGCAAGGAAAAATAACATAAACACGAAGACACACGCATCCATGAAAGGAACTAATTTACTAATAGTATAGGTAAAATGTTCCATGCAGAAGAAAAAGAAAAAGGTGGGTTCAATTAGCAGAAATTCCTAGTTTCCTACTTCAAATTAGTATACCATACTCTCGTAGGGCCATGATATCTTCCTTTCCTTTGAATTAAGACTATGATTTTACGCTAGTTCTGGACATCCAGCCATCCACTCTAACCATACAAGTCTAGTAAATTTAACATTAGTAAAAATGAATGATTTTCAGATATGACAATTACCTCAGGTAAATAGATCCGGATATGGTTGAGCAATGAAATGTATTTTGGACTTCTTGCCTGTAATTTTGAAGCAAATGTTCTTGGTGTAGTCGCACTGAGATTGGCTCCAGAAACATGATTCCCATGGTAGTAACTCCGAATTCCATTGTGGCTTTCTATAGCTTCTAGAACAGGAATGTTCTCTCTAGTTAACCAGTCAAATTGGTGGACACCTTTGACCTCAACAATAGCAGGTGAAACAGAATTAAGAGCAAACCAAGAATGCATGCCAGCATAAGTCTTCTTGTCGGTGATTATATGAAAAACTATCTTCTCAGGTTTCAAGGACGATTGCACAGTAGATGCAACCACAACAGAAGCAGCCAGAACATTATCCGTTGACAGAACATAATGGTACATGGAGTTGTCAGAAAGCAGTGGGAGCAACTCGGGAGGAGGCAATTGCTTGCGAGCATGAGCATTAGAAGAGTACTCATCAGTCAAGCGCAAAGACAAACAATGGATGCCTTTGGGAATTGAACTAGCGGCAAAGTGTTTGTTCATCAGCTCTGCAAACTTTGCTTCCCGAATTTCTTTTTCAAGTTTCTCCATCTGTGAAGCAACAAATTTTATATATTGCCATAAATAGCTTCAAGGGCAAATAAAAAGTAAAAATCAAGCGACAGTTGCAACTCATAACCTATATTATTTCAAGAAACAATGCATTAGCTAGGCAAAAACCAACAGGATGAAAGTATACACAGAATTGATGGTGAAAGGTTTTCATTACAGTTCTTATAGCCCTATATATTCAAGGTTAAAGAACTTTTGACAGAAGTAGACAAAAAGGAAACACCGAGTGTTTCAAGTGACAAAAATAAGGATAGATAAAAATCAGGATAAATAGAGGAGAGGATAATCATAGTCGAAAATAGCATAAACTGTTTGTTTAAAAATAACACAAGATCTGCGTACTCTTGTTTACCATATGCATTTATAGAAGACTAAATACAAAATCATCCATTGAAAGCTAGAAAGATCAAATTCCCGGACTCCAGACATCCACACCTCATGAAAGCTTGCACAAACAATGAAAAGCAAGGAGGAAAAAAAAAAAAGGATGGAAGATGATAGAGAAATACATACAGTTCCTTTTAAGATGAGGCCAAAAGTTTTTGCATCATATTGGTTGTTCTTCATATCAGACACGAGTTGATTGAATGAATCTGGAAGCTTAAGACTAGATGGCATCTCTTCACTATTGACCTGATTGAGAATCTTGTAAAAATCTCTAACCAGTCTCTGTAACATCATGAAAGAAAAAAGAGAAATGAAAAACATATTCAATGGCATTTTCAGAAAGAATAGCCCGATTACAATAACATGCACAAAGAATTACCCCTGAATCATCTCTTCCAAGGAGCCTCGGTCCAAAACGCCTACCTAAACAATCTGTTGCATAAGGGATGAAAAAGTGAAAACCATAGCTTCCATAAACTGTGAACGACACAGAACAACCAAAATATCATGATAATCAAAGTCAACACAGAGATAACATAAGCTGATTTCCAATGAACATGGCCTTTCCATCAAGGTAATACGATTGAAAGATTTAACAATGACAAAAAAGATTGAATCATTAAACTACAATTATTGAGTTAAGTTCGTAAAAGTGAATTTTTGCTCCCGTTTTTTACATGTCATGTAATTGAATTAGAGAAGAAAGGAAGAAGCATCCAAAGTTGATAAAAAGAGTATTAACTATCGGCAAATATGAACAAGAGAAGGAGAACATCAAAAGCAGTAGTGCCGACAGGTCTAATTGACAAAAATAAGATAAAATCAATAGACAACTCCATAGCTGATAGCATTACATGAGATAGTAGATTAGAATGAAGAATGTTGAAGACATAGAATAAAGAAGATCTAACCAAGAGAAGAGCAGTTGTTGACGCCTTCAAGGGTAACAAGAGCAGTAAGGATGAAGACGAAAGGTAAAAGGAAAGCAAGAATAAGAATAGTATGAAAAAGAGTGCGATAAGAAATATGACGAGCTGCTACTTTGATCTTCATTAAATCTACGAAACCATTGTTGCTCGATATTGTTATGCTTCTCATACTCGGTGATAAGTGCAGCTGCATCACTTCAGATCTATTCCTTTTCCTATTTTATCTTTTCCCTTTCTTCTTCTTCTTCTTCCTCTTCCTATCATCAACATCTACTACTACTTCTACCTCTACTTTTACTTTTTTTTTTTTTTCCTTTTTTCTAATTATTAGTACTATGATAGATAGATAGATAGATAAACAAACAAACAAACAATGTTGTGTTTGTAGTATCACTATCACAAATTCACCATTATCATCCTCTCTTCTTCTTCTTCTTCTTGTTGTTGTTGTTCGTATGCAATTTGATTTGGGGGTTTTTGGTTTGTAATTAGGGATTTATACTCTCTTTAGTATGAATAAATTATAATTATAATTATGACGATACATGAATGAATTGTAGAAGGTGCTCTACTCTCCCATGGAAGATGGATCCAGGTAACCACAGAGGAGAGAGAGAGATAGAAACAAATAATCAAGGAAGAAGATGAAGATGAAGATGTGAAAAGGAAAATAAATAAAAAATTAATAATTAAAAAGAAAAAGGAAAAAGAAAGAAAGAGAAACAAAATCTGGGGAAAAAAAAAATAAAGGAAAAGAAAAAAAATTCCCCAAAATTTTAATTACACTAGGAATTTTTTTTTTTTTTTTTTTGTAAAATAATAATTGATTTAATTTAATAGGACTTGTTCGCTCGTTGTTGGAATTTTCACTTTTTGATTATTTTTTATTTTTTTTTTTAATTTAATTTATATAAGAAAAAAAAAAAAAAAANAAAAAAAAAAAAAAAAAAAAAAATATATATATATATATGGAGTAGTTAAATAATAAAATTAATGAGAATTGGAAGGAAAGATGAGGTGAGCTGAGGGGAGTAAAGTCAATAATAAATTCAATGCCGTGTTTATGTTTGGATCGGGGGCCGTCGGCATACAGTACTTTGGGACTTTTATTAAAAAATAAATGATGATTTTATTAAATAAATTATAAAAAAAAAAAAAAAAAAAAGCAGAGAGGGAAAAGAGGCGTTGGTTTGACCTCCAGATTGAGATTGGAAAGGGGTGTGTGCTAATTTTAGGTCTGTCTTCCTATGTTTATGGACAAGCATCCACTTCATTACTCGTAGAATTTTTCCAAAGATCATAATTATTATGACACTTTATTCTAATTGTTACTTGTTCATTTTTCATTTACTAATTAATGGAATATAGTATAATATAATATAACCTTAGGAATTGTATAAATTAGAATATATATGATTGGAAAAAAAAAAAAAAAACAGCTATTAATGAAGTAATTTCTAACTGGTTTCGTTTCATTTTAGGTAATATATTTAATGCTTATATGCAATCCTTAGAGCTGCATTTGTGATAAATAAGTTGTTGTGTGCTTTATTAATCTATCAATTGTATTTTATATCTTATGAGGATTACAAGTGGACAAATTATAGTATATGAATGATGTAATCTTGAAATTTCTAGTACATACCTATGACTAAGTCTCTTAATAATAATGTTAATTATAACGATATTAATATTCTCGCCGAATTTTAGTTGTGTCATTAGTCATTGCCCAATGTGGTTGATTCAAAATGGCTTGATTCATTTTCAGCTTTCATTATTAACATGTGATCATCAAGTTTGAGTCAAATTTAGGTTCCAAGTCACATCAAATTTGCCAAGTCCTAATAATGAGCATATTATGTTAATCTTAGAAATATAAAGTCATGTTAGTTAACATATATGGTAGGTATGTTGCTCGTGTTGGTTAGTGGTGAACAATTGATAAATTACTCAAAATACTATGCTACAGCAGTCCAACCTATAGACTACGAATGTTTTGTATTGTATACTTGCAAATTGCATTTGTGACTTGGTGATGGATTAGTTTATGAAGCAAGAATTGCTCATCGTTATAACTTATACGGCCCAAATTGACAAGGAACAGACAAGAGAGTTCTAAAAGTATTACTCCTTATGAGAAATAAAAGAATTATCTTCAATTTCTTGTATGAAATTCAGCCAAAATTACAATCCATGACCGAGTTTCGCTACAAATGACCTCTACGCTACCAAGGCATCAGGCAAGGCCTCTGCTATGTTCATGACTTTCAGTAGTCAGTATTGCAACTGTATTTTCACTCTCATTTACTATGCTAGCTGCTGTCAGGAGAAACTCGGGGGTCTCGTAAGCTTGAAACAGATACAAAGCAGCATGTTTCTATGTCTGCATCTATATCTATGTCTTTTTGTTTGGTAATTATCTATACCTGTCCTTACTCTTTAAAATATATCCAGCTTACTTCTAACCCCCAAATTGACACAAATTATAGTACAAACTAAGGAATCAACATCGCAAGAATAAGAATTGCTTTCGTCATCAAAATATTTCTTTCTTACAGAGTTACAGGCTCAGGTGACAATGCCATGCTATATTTACATATGTTTTGACCTTGAAAAGTATCTTCATAGATTCAAACTCCTGAAAGGATTATAAAGAAGACAAGCAAGTCAGCCTTATGATAATACCAGAGCCAACTTTGATTTCCAGAACATATAACTTTCCCAACTGTACGCTTCAATTTTATCACAGCATTCCAACAGCGGCACTACCTACTTAGTATCAAACTATCAATCATGAAAAGGCATAATGCCTAACAACAAATACCCCAGATGCTGTATGCACCAAGAAAACTACATGGGGTAAAATGAGATTCTAGGTTCCAATTAAGAAGCAATAGAGAAGAAGATATGACAGTACATTAAGTCAATAATAATCAGAAAGCTACAAATCATAGTTCAAATTGTATAGTTTATTTCTTAATTGCTATGTCCTATATTATGTACAGATGGTTGTTACACATCACACCCAACAGTTTCTATGATTGTCACAGGTTGGGTTTACATGATGTGTCTGAAAAAAGGATTATATGAGACTACTCAGATTAAATTTCTATGATCATAAAGAGTTGAAGGTATGTGAGCTCATAGTGTGTCCCATACAAGTGATGACATGAATCTACACTCATGGAAAAAGATATATGAAAAAATTAGTTCACCTCTACTTATAGCTAGCCAACTACTAAGTCCACAGTTTCCGTAGGGGAAAGCATCACGGCTTTGGCTGCTTTGCAGGAAAATTGTGCCGATGATACATAAGACCAATCGGGCAAAAGTTGCTAGATTTAGTGCATTAATTTGCTGTTTATCCATAGATTTAGTTTGACAACGTATATTGAATTCCCCACAAAGCTTGCACTCTATTAAAGACCTTAAAACTTCTAGCAAAAATCAACAACCAAAAAAAAAAAAAACAAAAGGATGAGGACTCACTTCCAGAAAATAAACTTTAATAAGTGATTTACCCATACTTTCTGATCAATAGAGCACAGCACAAAACTTGCAGCAAACATGAGATCCTCTGGTTCCCAGTCTAATATCATATTTCTGAAAAACGGAAATAGGGAATAAGAAAGTAATATAATGATTTATAAAGAATCACGACAACAGAAAACGGGGAATTATGTAAAGAGGAAAGGAAATAAAGACAAATTCGCACCAAAAACTGGATCCATTCTGGAGTCAAAGGTACCAGAGGTGTTCCTTATCAGAACAACCAATTGCTATTTCAAGACTCCATTGTCTTCAATGAACAGCAACCCAAATTGACACAAAATCAAGGTCAAATTCATTGTTCCATTAATTAAACAGCTTTCATGGAGCTCTGCACAATAAAGGAATATGTTCAACTTGAGATTAGTTTTGGCTAGGGAATGTCAACCATTTGCACCTACAGGTATGAGTAAATACAGTTGGTGAATTCAGCAACTACAATTATATGTACAATATAATTTAACTAGTTCAGCATTTGGAAGATAGTCACATAAATGAAAGCAAACCTGTGGAGTATAATTTCAATTCTTTGAAAAGAGTTGCTTTCAAACACTTCATCAGAAGCGCAGTTCAGATGCCATTAACTGCTTTAAAGCTCCAATGATTTCATATAGCCAGATCTCAAACTCTGCATATGTATAAACAAGCTTGCTAAATAACTTTAACATCAAACCAAACTATGACCAGGTGTCTTCCCTGACCTAAAATGGTTTATCATAGAACGCGTATATTCTGCATCTTCCCATCTGCCCGCAGAAGCATATATATTCGCTAGCAGTACATAATTGCCAGTGTTTTCAGGCTCCATACTAATAAGTGAATTCGCAGCAATCTCTCCAAGTCCAACATTTTGATGCACAACACAAGCACCCAGCAAGCAACCCCAAACAGCATGATTTGGCATAAATGGCATTGCCATGATCAAGTTATAAGCTTCTTGCAAACGGCCAGCTCGACCAAGAAGATCAACCATACATGTATAATGATGCATACCGGGATTAGTAATTTGGCGGTTTGTAAGCATATGTCCAAACACTTCAAGACCCTCATCCACTAAACCAGAATGGCTACATGCATCCAAAACGCAAGTGTAGGTAACCTCATTTGGCTCAACTCGAGACTGAACCATGCGTTTAAAAAGTAAAACTGCAGTCTCACCTTGGCCATGTGCTCCATATCCAGCTATTAGCACAGTCCACAAAGACACGTCTCTGCATTTCGGTGAAACTTCACTGAATATATTCTGAGAATACTCAAACTTGCCACATTTCGAGTATACATGAACCAAACTCCTCACAACTTCATTTCCAGATAGAAATCCAGATTTTAGCAGGTAACAGTGAAGACTAAACAACAGGTGTGCATCAGACAAATCAGCACAAGCACATAGGAGACTAGTAAAAGTAATGGCATCAGGATCCACTGCTTCGTGCAGCATCTGTTTGAAACAGCATACTGCATCACTCGACAGTTTATTATGCGTGTAAGCAGAAATCATCGCATTCCAAGACGCTACTCTCTTAACTGAACTCAGCGAAAAAACTAAGAAGCAGCAATTAACATGGTTACACTTTGCATACATATCAATCAAAGCAGTTTGAATAATTGCATCATAGTAAAGATTTCTCCGAACAACCCAAGCGTGCAAAGACCTGCCATGTTTCACAGACTGCTGAGTTCCAGACGCCTGCAGTAGCATAGCAACAGTCACTGAATTTGGCACCACTCCTTCCAGCTGCATCAGCCAACAAAGCTCCAATGCACACGTAGCATTGCCATTTATAACATACCCCTTAATCAAAGAGGTCCATGTCACTACGTCTCGCTCCTTAACCTTGTCAAACACCAGTTTGCCATCATCCATGCTGCCACATTGCGCATACATATCAATCAAAGCGTTACACACGAACACATCCTTATGCAAACCCTTCACTTCAACAACTCCATGGACGGCTCTTCCGAAACTCAAATCATTCAACTGTCCACAGGCAGACAGCACTGATACGACAGCAGACCTATTAAGCAGAACACCATCATCAATCATATGACAAAAAAAGGCGGCAGCATCGTCAGGGCGCCCATTTTTAACAAAACCAGTAATCATGGTTGCCCAAGACACCCCATCTTTGTCAGTCATCACATAAAAGCCACGTTTGGCCATCTCAACGGCGCCACAACTCATGTACATTGCCAAGAAAGAGTTGTAAACACGCAAATCAGAGCCAAATCCAGCAGTCACAGCTTTAGCATGAACCACAAAACCAGTGTTGACCAATGAGAGGGTCCCACAAGCCTTAAAAACAAAAGGGTATGTAAAGGTGTCAGGTAAAAGATACCCTGGCCCTAAAGAAAGCATAGTCGAAAAGAGAGTAATAACTTGAGATGGGTAACCACAATGTGAGTACATTTTAATAATGGAATTGTATAGGAACAATTTTGGTTGATGCAAATGGTCGAACAGTTTCCGTGCATAACGGATGTCATCACAAATGGCGTAACTTGAAGCGAGATTAGAGGAGAGAGAAAACCAAGAGAGAGAAAGTGAACCAGAAGTGATGATTTGGGCGTGGAGTTGTTTGATTTTCAACAAAGATCGAGTATGGGAGTAGCTTTGTAGGAGCGACATATATAGTCTATGTTTTGAACCCATTTTCGAACCCTATGTTTTCAATACATATCATATTATCAACGGATATTAACATCATCAACTTACTAACAAGTACAAGTACAAAAAAAATTCCAAATTTTTTGAATTTAGTAAGGACTTAAACTGATTTTTTTGCTCACCTTATCTTATTTTTGTTGATTAGAACTCATTTTTGCTGAAAATAAATTTTATTGAGATAAAGTTTTTTTCTATCTAATATGTGAATTAACTACACATCCATACCTAATTGGCACTAATAACTAGTGCAATATATAGCATGTTTTTTGGCATGTTTTTGTTGAACGGAGTTAACTTCCTTAAGATGAAAACTGATACTTGTGGAAACTACGATTGTTGTTAATCTACTTTGCCAATTTTCTTCTACTGCTCCATGACATGTTTATCACGTACGTAACCATTTTTGTAGAAATTCGACTCATGCATCACTAATTAATTCGTTTTTACGTGTCATCATTATATGCAAAAAAATTTTAGAGGGTTATATATGCAGTTTATCATTTAAATTATTATTTTTTGTTCATTTTATTTCGTGTTCATATAGTGACATAGAAGGTAGAAAGCGTGGGCAATATTTTAATTATTTCTTATTTAGAGGCGACACCTAATTATAAACAATACGTGCGGAGATTGGAAGAAACACAGTTTTATAGTGTTTAATTGTTTACAGCATAGATGCAAGTAAAATTGTTTAAGGTAGTTGGGGGTACGGTGCAACAGGAAGCATTTGTAAAATTGTAGAGTAGAGGGTTGGTAGTGTGGTATGACCTCGTGAATCGCATATGATATTATCGAATTCGACTGATAATGGAATGTTGTATGTTTTCCATTCATTCATTCTCCATTCAATTTGTTTATTTTATTTATTTATTTGTGTTTTTTTTTTTTTTTTCATATAATTGACTAACCTACTCCTAATTTCCTTTAATTAATTACATTAGCAGGCGTAGCAGATGAAGAATTAATACCAGAAACAAAATCAAAATCAATGAAGAAGAAGGAAATGGAAGGAATAGCATCAATAGCACTTTTACCATGTGGCTCCATTTCTGGTCACTTCATCCATCTTTCTCACTCTACTTGCTACGGCCTCCATGGCACTGGTCTGCTCCCCCTCTCTCTATCATTCTTGTCTTGTTTTGTGTTGATTAGACACCACACCGGGAGTCCACCTTATTGGGTTTTAGAGGTCGCACCTTAAAATCATATGACAATTAAACATACTCATGTTTTTATTGTGTTGTTTGGGAATGACCACATCGGCTTCATCAGTAATTCGTTAATTGTGTGCATATTTGCTTCTGATTTTGGTGTGTTGTTGTTGATGTCATTTTAATTTTTTTTAATTTCATATGTTGAAGAGCTGGCATGTGAAAGGGAATGCAGCAGGGGCGACGACTACCGTTTGATCAACCTTACCATTCTCGATTTCACTGTATTTATTCTACTACCACTATATCTACAATTATTTCATTTGCCTTCACTTGCTATTGCTAACATACTAATGATCAGCAGACTAATAAAGAAGCCGCTGTGGTTGTCGAATGCAAAGGACACGATGCTGCTCGTTTTTATAATGCTCAACATGTTCATGGGTATATCCTTGCTTTATTACTACCTACATTACCAACTTACTGCATTCTTCCTGTGCTTCTTTCAACTGCATTTCTTAATCAACTGCTAATAGGTACTCCTGTATTTTGAATAACAGATGGGGGAAAGATGTCACCAATGAAGTCGAAAAGAAGAAAACAAAAAACAAGATCACAGTCTCTTTTGAGTGTGAGGCACTGAAAGCTGATAAAGCAGCTGAAGATCATATCAAGCAATTCATGCCCAAATTGGCAGGCTTGGATGCTGTTGGTAAGTGCTACATATACAGATCTTCAGCATGTCCATCTGTTTGGTTTGGTGTTTTTCGTTTTTTCTTTTATACTTGATGCATCTCTTCCCTGAAAGTTGAGTGGGCTGTTTAGATGTTGTCACACTCGGTATCTCTCTCTTGATGCTTGGATGGTGAACGTTAAGATTACTCTATGTATCTCTTGTGTTATGACCCATAATTTATTAAACTTAACTTTTTTTAAAAAGAACCATTTGTTACATACTTACGTCTAGTCTTCTATGTGTGGTGTTTGTGTAGCTTTGTGTTCTATACCAATGTTTTGTTTTCATCTTTTCGAACCATCTCACATCACCTTTATCCTGTAGCGACATGCCTTGTCAATTATACCCTTGATATAACCAATTACTGGATTTGGATAACCTGTAACTAGACCTGAACTCCAGGAAAAAGGTAATCCAAATCACCCTAGCCTGGACAAACTGAACATACTCTTGATTTGATTATTAATCCATTGAATGGGCATAATTAGCTAATTAACATCAAATTCACTTACGACTTAATTTAGAAAACTAAGTCAATCTTAAACCAATACCAAAAATTATCCGGCTAAATCACCCATTAAGATTCTGGGATGTCTATTTGTACCTGATTGCATGGTGATTCATCTTGTACATTTCGCTCTTTGGCAACTGATCAACTCTTAGGACTTTGAATGTCACTCTTATCTTGAGCACTATGCCTATGTTGACTTGCTGAGAGCTTTTGTTGCAGATCCCCTGCCCCCTTCTTTCCAACTCTACTTTACATAGTTTTATTCTATCGCAGTGTGGTGAATTGGTGATATTGGTGCAATACTAATACATTATGACCCTAATGGTGCATATTGCTAGCAATGCTAGCACCTCCAGAAAACCAGCCATATGAAACAAGACCAAAAGTCCCAAATCCTGAAATTCTTTTTCATGTTGAGTAATTGGAGTCAGAGTGGTGACATCTATTTGACTTGAAATGACCTAGTGTATTATTTGTATACTAAAACTTTTGATATGCTTTGTCTCAGTGAACACTGGGAAAATGACCATCATGGGTTTGGACTTCGATGGTGAAGATGAAGATGATGAAACTGAGGATGAACTTGATATTTGACTCTTTTGAAGTTCCAAAGGATTCTCTATATCAATGATTCAGCAGGAACTCAGAAACTAGTGAATACTCTTAGATGCATAACAGATGTATATAGTTAATTGCCTTCATTTCATCAGATTTTAGTTGTTACAAATGTCAATGATAACAGTTTCTGCCCTTTTGATATTGCGAGTCCAATTTAACTTTTTCATATATTGCTCAAAACAACTACATTGCTTTATTTTATGCACATATTGCATAATTTCTGTAAAATCATGCCTAGCAGCGTGTGTGCGTGCATACGTGTGCGTATGTGGAGGACTAGACAGGGTCAAGTCTAGAAATGAATAAACATGTTTGGGAGTCATGAATAAACACGAACTGAATAAACACGTTGCTTTGGTAAAATAAAAGAAACAATCTCTTCTTGACTAGAACTTTCCACCACATCACAAGAACATTTATTAGTCATTACATACCCACCAATTTGGCTATCACTCCCCAACTCCCACTATCCACCAAATGAAATATATTGTCTACCAAGGAAACAATTGCTTCAATGATACAGATGCACTCAAAGCAGCAAGCCACTATTGTTTCAATGATACAGATGCACTTAAGCAGCACGCTGCAAATGACACTGACATGAAGGCTTATACTTTGTTACATAAAAATCTTTGATGACAGATACAATCTTCCGGCTTATGTCAAATTGTCAGGTCATAGTAATTCATAAAATCATTACAACCTGTGTGAATGTGTCCATAAACAAGAAAGAAAAAGGATGGCTACTCTTTCAAAACAACTCAATGTATTTGACAAAAAAAGTTCTTAGCAATTTGTTTGATTAATGAAGTCTTTCTTTTATAAAATATTACTCTGTAATAAATTAAAAAAAAAAAAAAAATAGCTTGTGTTGCTGGTCCTTTCTTGTTGAAGTAATACAATGAATGTGCAATTGCAGTCATTGCAGATACTATAGGACGTGATATATAGGTGTGGCACTGTTCAAGGTTACCAGACAGTAACTGAGCATCAA
>PYUH01000185.1:5727420-5754478 GCA_016808085.1 Suaeda aralocaspica | reverse complement strand
AAAAAAAAAAAAAAAATTGATGCTCAGTTACTGTCTGGTAACCTTGAACAGTGCCACACCTATATATCAGTCCTATAGTATCTGCAATGACTGCAATTCTGCACATTCATTGTATTACTTCAACAAGAAAAGGACCAGCAACACAAGCTAAAAGAACAAAAGCTTAAGACAAGGCCAATTTGGTTTAATGTCAACCCCAATAATTATTTGAATGAAAAACATTAAAAAAAATTACTGAATTAGAAATTATGCAAATGGCAATATCAGCTTTTCTGGGATACAATATGGACCAGACAATGTACAACAAATTTGATACGCTAACTATTTTCATGGAAGGTTGTCTTTCTGTCTGTTAAAATCAAGCAATGGAGATACATCACCGAGTCCCTTCCATGTCTGCCCCAAAGTTATCAGGTGATACCAAGATCCCAGGGGCTTTAGAATATTTCTTCAGGTGGTTTTTTGAGGCCAGCATTAAGATGATAGAACCAAGCTCCATTTAAGTCTCCAACGAATTTGAGAGTCCAGCATTGTCACAACCCTGCATGGAAAAAATTATGGCCCTTATGAGTTCATTCAGTTCCAAGCAATAAAGCCCAACAATTTACAGCGTGGCAAATTGACAAATAAACAAAATGTAGCCTCTCACAAAGTAGCAACTCTTCATACAAGGTAGATGAACACCTTTCATTCACTTCAAAACCAAGACTAGCAAACCTTGAGTATGCCCATGTTGTATAGGAGAGAGAAGATGGAGGTAAAACTAGAGATATGCAGTGCTGCCTGGCAAACATCTCATAATATAAAAAACTAGACATTAGTTCACCTTTTCGATGTAAACCTGAATTCCTTGAGAAGAGTGGATGAGCAGATTTGAAATTTGGAGTCTTGGACTCCAGTACAATTAAAACTACTTCTAAAGCCATCATAATAATTGGGCATTGTTATTATGTTGAGATGACTTCTCAAGATACAAAATCTGGCAAAAACTCAAAATTGGGTTGACAAGTTATTTTGGAACCCAATCAAGGTATACCTGATTAGATGGCCATGTCAGTAGCTTTGGGCAAGTTCACTTAACACTTTTAGCTATACAGCCTATACTCAACAGAAAAATATAAGTCAACCCCATCAGAGTGACAGAAAGAGAAAAACCCAACTTATATGACATGTGCCATATCTATCAATAGGGTTTGTAAAATCTTGCTAACAGAGTGAAAAGGTGAAGCAAATCAGCAAGATACCAATAACAAGGTTTTAAAGGCCGAAATCGAACGTGAGACGTGTTATGACCTTGGGCCACCTATAACATGAGGTAAAATATGCGACGAAAACAAGACAGAGCCTATAATAACTCACAGTTTTCGATGATTCTAGGGTCCCAAGAAAAGACTAATAATTTTATATGGTGTTCCTATGCTAAAAAGAGATTCCCGAGCAAATTCTAGGGATCAAAAGATCACAATATAGTCCCAGAAGAGTGAAAAAACATTACTATTCCCTTTCTCAGTAATCCTTTGGAAATAGGGAAGACAATTCGGTTTTTTAGATGCCAAAATTGAGCACGGAGCATCCTAGATCACCTAGGATACATATAAAAGACTAGACTAAAACAAGACAGAGTCCTTCGGACGCCCAAAACGAAGGCTATAACTCACAATTATTGAGAGTTCTAGGCTTTAAAAAAGTTGCCAAAGATTTTTCATAGTGTTGCTATTGTCAAAAGAGGGTCGCGACCAACTCGTAGGAGTTCAAAAGATCATAATACGGTTACCAGAACGAGAAACAATTATGTTCCCTTTTTCGATAATCCTCTAAATAGGAAGATTACAAGGTTTTAGAAGCCGAAATCGAGTGTGGGACGTCCTTAGGTCTTCTACAACACGTGGTTAAAAAATGGCCGAAAAACAAGACAAAGCCCACAACATTCTTCCGGACGCCGAAAACTAAGGCTATAACTCACAATTTTCCGGGGTTTTAGGGTCCCCCAAAAAAGTTGCCAATAATATTGCATGGTGATCATATGGTCAAAAGATGCTCCCCGAGCAAATTCTAGGGGTTCGAAAGGTCATAATACAATTATAGAAGAGTCGGAAAACACTTAATTTCTGCTTTTCGGTAATCCTCTAGAAAGGCAAGACAACTAGGTTTCAAATACCGAAATCAAACATGGAGCATCTTGGCTCAGCGAAAACAAGATGGAGCCTGAGAGACAATAGAGACAATCCTCTGAATGGTAAAAATGAAGGTTATAATTTACAATATTAGAGTGTTCTAGGTTCAAGAAAGGGAAAAAAGTTGCCAAAAATTTTACATGGTGTTCCTATGGTCAAAAGAGGGCCTAGGGGTTCGAAAGGCTATAGTACAATCTTGGAAAAAAAAACAATTATATTCCCTTTTTTGGTAATCCTTTGAAGAGTAAAAATAACAAGGTTTTAGAAGCCAAAATCGTGCGAATGACATCATTAGGTCTCCTAAAACACGTGGTAAAAAAGGGGCGAAAACAGGACGAAGCTCCGGACAACCCTCTTAAAAACGAAAAAGAAAGGTATAACTCACAATATTTGTGGACTCCAAAATTGAGTTGCCAATAATATGGTGCTCCTATGCTCAAAAGAGGGCCCCCGAGCAAATCCTAAGGGTCAAAAGATAATAATGTGGTTACGGGAGAGCCAAATAGTAAGTTCCCTTTTCAGTAATCCTCTAAAGAGGATTGACAATAACGGTTTAAGAGGCCGAAATCAAGTGTAGAGCGTCCTTTGATCACCTACAACATGTGGTAAAAAGACGGGGTGAAAACAAGACGGAGCCCAAGACAACAATTGAGATTCTAAAAACAAAGGCTATAACTCATAGATTTTAGAGGTTACAGTGGTACTTCTATGGTCGAAAAATGGCTACCGTGCAACTTAAAAGGGTTTGAAAAATCACAATACAGTTCCGCAAGAGCGAATATACAACTTTGCTCCCTTTTTCGATAATCCTCTGAAAAGTGAAGACAACAAGGTTTTAGTGGCCGAAATCTTACGTGCAGCATCATTAGGTCACCTACAACACGTGGTCAAAAGACGAGGTGAAAAGAAGACGAAACCTAGAGCAGCCCTCTAAAAATCGAAAATGAAGATTATAACTAACAATTTTATGAGATTCCAGGGTCCCAGAAAAAAAGTTGCCGAGAAGTTTACATGATGCTCAAATGGCCAAAAGAGGGCCCCTGAGCAACTTGTATGGGTTTGAAAAATCATAATACGGTCTTGGAATAGCGTAAAACTGTTATGTTCATTTTTTTGGTAATCCTTTAAAAAAGGAAGATAATGAGGTTATAGAGGACGAAATCAAGCATGGTAAAAAAACAGGGCGCTATAACTCATAGTTTTCAATGGAGAGTCAATTGATATGGATTTACACAATAATTGGATAACATCATAGAAGGGAAAGGAAGGAAATGGAAATAGGAGAAAATGAGGAAGGGGAGGGGGAAAGTAAAGCTCTATTTCCCCTCCAAATCTCTCAACTTTGGAGGAATATTGTTTATTAAAGGAGGAGGGAAAATAGATCCCTTCTTCTCCTTCCCTTTCCTTTCCCTAACCATGTATCCACATAAGAGGATTTGTTCTCTTTCCTTTCTCTTGTCTTCCTTTCCTACCATTTCTTTTATCCAAACAAACGGTTATGGTAAGAATCTAGATTAATACCTAAAACTCAAGTGTTTGATGTGGATTTTTAAGTGATACCCTCGAATAACACTAAAAAATTCACATCAATCAACTCTACAATCAATGAACTACATTAATTAATCACCAAGTAGAACAATCACTTAGCCTAATTATTTAGGGTTCTAAACTCACGCCAGTCACTGACCAATGAATTTAGGAAGATAAATTTGCAACATTTATCACTATAATTGATGCATCACAAAATCGGAATTTTATTATTCAAAACTTGATAACTTAAAAACAATGAACTAAGGGAAATTTATACTAAAAACATCCTAACTAACTAAGAAACCAACCCTAACAGCTCTAATTAACTTCTAACAAAAAGAATCAGCAACAAAAGAAATCCTAAAAACCTAAGAAACACCTACAAAAATCGTGCTAACAATATTTGGGCACCAAACAAAGTAAACCTAATCAAAATCTGATTTCCACATTATACAGTTTTGAAACTCCATGCGCCTGAATTTTTTTAAACTCGTTCCATATTTTTCCTTAAAAATAGATTAGATAAGCTTTCCAACTCATATATATATGTCTTCTAACTCAAAGCAAACTGTCTTGGAAAAATCAAGCAAATCAAACGAACTGCATGAACCGAAAATTGGAATTTTTCGTGATAAACGCCAAGAAATCTTCAAGATCAAATCTATTAATCAAAATTCCTTCAAGAATGTGATCGTAATTCATTGTAAACCAAGTATGATGAAATAAACAAAATAAACATTAAGCCTCAAATGAGAAAACCCTATTAATTGAAGTGAGAGAAAACCCATAGGCAAAATTACTTGACTGTCTAATGGACATTTGTTGACAATCTTTTGAACCGCTCTTGAACCACATCAGGTCCCGAACAAAAGTTGCACAAAATTTTACATGGTGCTCCTATGGTCAATAGAGGTCATCCCGAGCAACATGTAGGAGTTTGAAAGGTCAGAACACAATCCTAGAAGAGCTTGCAGAATATAGACCGGCCTTGTTTTGATATAAAATAAGTGAATCTCATTATTCTAGCAAGGACTTCAACTTTTGTAATACAGACCGGCCTTGTTTTGACATAAAATAAGTGAATCTCATTATTCTAGCAAAGACTTCAACTTGTGTTTGTTTTCCAATTGACACGCACAACCCAACTCTTATTACTCCTTATTACCCAAAGGCCTATTATTGTTTAGCAAAAAGCAAAAGTAAGATGCAGAAAGGAGCCACTGCAAATATACAATTATCAAAAACACCAAATATATAGGCAAAATATAAAACAATACTTCAATATCAAGGGAACCAGTCAATTATCCCTAGAAATCTAATTTTATGTTGTTTTGCTATTGAAAATATTAATAGAAGGAGAAAAATATAACAAGTCTAGGTACATCTTTTCGAAAGAAATAGTCATTCCAAGACAAAATTTATGCGATGGGAAAATCTAGCCAGTTCTTTGAAAGACGCTTTTAAAGATTTTCCAAATGTCCATATATGGAAGTGCATTCAGGAGAATTGTGCATCAAAAGTAAACGGACAAAAGTGAAGCAGTTCAGGAATCCAAATCAAAGAAATAGAATAAGAGGCCCAATAATTCTACCAGTTACCGTGTCAAGCTTGGTCAAAGATTAATAAGTTTGACTAGCAAGCAACAAAAAGTCAATAGAATTACACGAGAATGAGGTTCTTAATTGCAGAGGATGGAGGAGGAAAATATACGTGGATGACCACATGGAATGATTGCGTAGGGTTCATGTAGCCGACCCCAATTGATGGACTAAAGCTTCAATTGATTGACTAACAAGCAACAAAAAGTCAAGTGGAAAAAGGAGCAAGATCATTTCACAGCTAATAAACATAAGCTAAACACAGGATCAAAATTTTCGTACCTAATGCAAAAGGGTCCTACATACAACACGACTCAAAGTATGTCCTATAGGATCTACTATACACTTATATTCATGTATTACATAGGGAAATGAGTAATTCGTATCAAATCTATGTAATTGCTTTGCAAGCAAAGATAACACACATTGATAATGATGAATCACACATATATCCGACACAACACATGGACGACATCAAGGACACATGAAAACCTATGTTAAATTAAATTTAGATACTTGTAGATAAACCTGGTAAACTGATGTGATACTTAATGTAGCAATGCAACTTCTTAAGAGATTTATCCTATGCATTATGCAATGTAATTAAAAAGCCAAACATATATTCAATTAAATCGCTTATGTTCGGCGATTCACATACCGAAACCTTTTCCATTTACTTTCTACAAAATTCAATAATGATCGAGTGAGCCAATATATAACAAATTAGGGAAATATTGCCTCAAATAATTTGTATCTCAGACCATTTACCAAAAACATCACTAACTTTGTATATTAAGATACAATCCCACAACTTTGGATACATGCTGGTTTACAGTTGACCTGGAATCTAACATCTGTACATCCTAAAGAAACCCAACCTGCACACTGAAATTTACTCCTATGTCTTTTTACTTTCTACATTGTGCTTTGCAAATAAATTAAGGAGAACCATCAGAGGTGGGGTAGTGCGAACAACAGACCATTCATATATGTATTGAGAAATTAACAAGATAAAAAGGTAAATATAGTGAAATTTTTGCCGAAATAGGAAAAACAAGTAAAATAAGATGAAAAACACCAGCACCCTCAAAATTTCATACCTACTAGTTTTAGGATCCGTGTAAGTTTTTTAAACTTGAAAAGTTAAGAGTCATGTTGGAAATCATCACCTTAGATTCCCTCAAAGATTCAGGAGGGACATCTGTCGGCAACATACAATTAAAGTTGGGACTTGGGATGAACCCTAGATTTTTTAAAAGTAGGAATTATTTAGGGCAAATGGTCCAAAATATGCGTGAATAAAAACAAATTCCTTTAACACAATAGTACTCCCACATTAACCTTTTGTAGTTTTGTATAGTCCATATTTTTAGCAAAATTTTAAGAAATAGTAAAAGAGTATAACCCCTTCAAAAAAAATCAGAAAGTAAAAGATTATAACCCATTGTGTTGTTGAAAGAGTAACATACGAAGACCATATAGCCAATTGGCCATAAAGGTATGTTGCACTATGTTTTGGTAGAGACAAAAAAGGAAAGTGGATCCTATGAAGGAGGGCAAAAAGAGTATGTATAAACTTTAAAAATTACTAATACATTGAAAAACTTCAAACATATCTTACATTACAAGCCCTACAGTAAGGTCTTTCTAAACAGCTTTCCTATATATAAACTTATAAGGTCTTTCTAAACTACTTTCCTATATATGTTATGTCATGTTCAAATAGAAGCAAACGATATATCTCAATACCTACTTTAGATTCTCCAATACTACTTGCTCATGCTTTTATTAATATATTATGATAATTCTACACACAAAAGTACCTACATTTTAATTTTGTAGAGGGACCACCCATAATCATGAAATGCAAAATAAGATCCCAATTTTGGATTTATGTTTTTATAATAGATAACACAATTAGCAAGGGAATATCCGAGCCACAATGTGAAAAATCTTAGCCTTGGATTCCCTCAACAGTTTAATAGGGACCTCTATAGGCAACATACAATTACTTTTGAGTACAAACCCTACACTTTTTAGAAGTAGGAATATATAGGGCAAATGGTCCAAAATATGAATTAATAAAAACAATTTTCTTAAACACAATAGTATTCCCTCCTTGCCTTTTTGTATAGTCAAAGTGGTTTGGGCACACGTTTTAAGAAAAAGTAAAAGAGTAGACACCAGTTGTTGTTGAAAGAGTAACGTAAGGGAATCACATCGCCAATTGGTCATAGAAGGTATGTGGCACTATGTTTTGGGAGAAAAATAAGGAATGTCGAGCATATGAAAGACGGCGAAGATGTATAGGTTCTAGAAATTACTAATTTATTGAAAAGGCTTGAAACATTATGGATTACATTATAATCCAACAACATAGCGCTTATTGTAGTTGTATATTTGCACGAGCTTACTAAACAATTTTCTTATATAAGTTATGTCATGTCAAATAGAAGCAAATTATATATCTTCATACCTTATTTGGATTTTTCAAGATCGCATGCTCATACTTTTATTAATCTCTTTTTTTTCCTCATTCACTTAAGAGTGATAATTTGACAAACCGGTGTACCCGCATAAAACAAACCTCTTGTAAAGTTGTAATAAACTAATAATCCATACTTGAAAATTAAAAGCCAACTTTGGACGTATGTTGCTTATAATGGTGTGACACAAAATCAGCAACTAACCCTCAAATTTGTAAAAGCTCCAAATGCAAGTATTCAACTTTGAAAGAGTCAATTTGTGTATTAAAAAACTTGAACCCTAGGAAATTTTTTGAGGGTTTTACGGATGCGTTTTGAGTTTAGAAAAAGACAATGAAGTCATTAAAAGTTGCAATGGAGAAATCTTAAAAGAAAACTTTTATCACAGAAATAGTCAAAAAACTTTTGACAATCATACATGAAAAGTAAGAATTATTTCCAAATAGAAACTAGAGATTATCTTTGGCAGATGATCCAAAATACAAGTCAATAGAAATAATTTTCCGAAATTTTGTAGGTATTTAGCTTAGCCTATATGTCAAATATTACTAATCCACTGAAAAACATCTACACACTTCACTTTTCATAACTAACAAACCAAACAATTCTACAAGTCCTATTTTTTGACAGGTACTTTACTAAGTTCAGCGGTTAAACCTTTTCACATATCCGTTTTCATATAAACTAAAAAATAGCCCATTGTGAAAGTCAAACAGAAAATTTTGTGTGTTCAACAAAAAGGGCTAAAAAAGAAATAATATTAGTGTATTAAACTATATTGTACCTGTATATCATTTGGTCATTAAAATAAAATCAAATGTACCTGTATGAAGAAAGAAATTTTGTTGCCATTAAGATGAAATGTACCTGTATAACGTTTGGTCATTACTCTAATTCAGATGCTTCCTCGGATTCAGACAAGGGAAGAAGAGTGCAGACCCCAAGCACGTGACCATTTAGGCAAACATAATACTCAATGCAATCTTCATAAGCACCCAACCTGCAACTGGCACTCTGCGGTATCATTTTTGCTTCCTGCATACTCCACAATTTCGCCTTACAATAAGGGCATGCCTCTGTGGGGTGAAGTTGTGCTTCTCTTTTGATCAGTAACTTGCGTACCTTGGACACGGAAAAGGATTTGAAAATGCCACGAAAAAATCCAATGTCCCCATCCTCCCCTTGGTCAAGATGTTCACAGGGATCAGAGACATACAAAACATCCGATCTACACTGCGGCAAAAGAAAACTCTTTCCTGAAGTTCTTGAAAACCGAGTTCTGTATACAAAATGACCGGGGATATGAATGTTATTGAACAAGCCACCTTTGGTACACCCTGAGCAGTATATAAGCAATTTCCCAAGTGCCCTCCAGCTCCCATCAACACTATGGCTACCACTAGACTGTAGGTCAATCATCATCTTCGGAGCTCTCGTCTTACAAAACTCTTTCCACAAGACCCTCTTTGCAAAATCATCAAACCATTTACAAGAACATGAAAAGGCCGCAATCAACTTAGGGTTCCAATTCAACTGTTGGAAAACAAGGAATATAATGTCTTCCGTTAAATGGCCTTTGGTACAAGCACAGGTTCCTGAATGTATACACCGATACTGCTTCGACAACGGCATGGCTTCCCGAGAGCCGCCTGCACAACAAAATCAACACAATTTCAAAAATCTTTCATTACAACTAACAAAACTTTTACCTCTCTAGCAAACTACAGCTCAGTGACTGATCATAGAGTTGACTTACGGCGTTACAGATAACATTATATCAACAAAATTACACACCAAAAACCTAATCACAAAATTCAATTCATAAATTAAAACAACCACAATTTGAAGAGGTGTGTTACAACTAATTTTGATTTTCGTTTTTTTTTTTTTTCATTTTTCTAACTTAGATTACAAAACAAATAATCAAATAAACACTAGATTAAGTCAATAACAATAAATAAATTAAATCTGAAATTTCAGTGACTAAATTTCATTCTCAATAATCAAAAGCTTCATACTATAATCAACAAAATTGTATCATAACAACTAAAACAATTGCAGCTTAAAAATCAAATTTGTATTTTAAGCAAAAAACAATTGAATAAAAATTATACAAAAAGAGTAAAAAATCATTAAGTTTACCTTAAAAAAAAAATTGAAGATTGAAAAAATCAAATAGAAACCTGTAACAGGCGATCGGTGGGGAAGATGTAAAAAGGAATAATAATTAATTAGAAGAAGAAGAAAGGAAATAAAATTGTGAAAATCACATTAAACCTAAGTATAGTAGTGTATGTATAAATATAAAATAATAGAATACAACCAATGTAACGACAGATATTGTCACCATATGGGATTATAATTATACCTTATGGATATGGACTCACCAATTCACAACTGGGGATCTTCATTTTCTTTTGCTACTTTTCGTGTATTACAATTTACAATATAAATTAGACAACTACTTAAAACATAAAACTTACACGTAGAAATGTAAAAATACGAATTTTTTTTTCCGGTTTTCTGCATGATGTCATATTGAGTTTTCTACGTTGTACTCTTTCAAATTAAAACTTCAATGTAGTGCTCCCAAATTTCCTTTAATTACTATGATATGACCTCGTCATGACATGTATGTTAAGTGTTCGTTAATTATTTGTTGTATGAGTAATAGTACTCGTTAATTGCAAGGGAAAATGGAACAATATAAGCCATGAGCAAAGACATATGAGCCACCAAATTGAGTTCAAGATTGTAATATTTTTAACAAAAAGGTCATGACTTAACAACTTAATATACCTTATGTGTACCACGTGGAAGTTTTAATGTGGGAAGGCACAAGATTGAATACCCAATAACTTAGAGGCAGTATGTAGAAAAACCTTTTTTTTTTATACTAATAGTTTACTTCACTGTAATTTTCTATATATGATCTTTAAGGGGGCGGCGAACGAAAATAAATATGTCAGAATCAGTTAAAATGTGACTGGCTAAAGAAGATTTCTTTCGAACTGTATTTGGAATTCGGTCATAATTGCAATAAGTTTCTTATCAAATCATCTACACCCTATAAAATGAGAAAGTGACTAGCGTTTTTTTTTTTTTTTGAATTATAAATTGACAACTTGAATGTAAAATCGTCCCTGTCAAAAAAAATAAAAATAAATGTACAATGATGGTAGTAAACAACTTCAAATTGATTGACTCAGTTCTATCTAATAATTTATGGTCAAATTCAGCTCAACTTGTAATGACAAGGCAACCACCTTGACGTAAAGAATGGATTATTCTCATATCAACATATATATACTACCTTCGTTTTTTTTAGTTCTAACAATTGAGTATTTTTTGTGAAAAATAAAATATTTAATTGTTGCAACTAAAAAAACATAAAAAGTATATAATAATCTGTAAATAAAAATAACTTTTAAATGAACAAAAACTAATTTTTACAAATTATGTTTCACAAATAGTACTGTACCTTTTTTTTTTTATTGTACCTACTATATATAAGTTTACGAAGGTAGTATAAGTATCATGGTAAATATTATATAAACCCTGCTTTTTTTTATTATAGAAAAAAAAAGAAAAAAACTTCACTAGATTTAAATTTTTAGAAATGTTACATTTACTCAAATGACATCAGAAGATAAATCACAGCTTTTAAAATTGGTTAATATAACATCTATTTAATACTCTCTGCCTCAAATAAAAACACGAATTTTTTAGTATAATCGTTGCATTCTCCTTGAAACTAAGGTAGTAATTTACGTAGTACATGATTCTTTCAAGGAGGGTTCTCACCGAGACACCGACCCACCTCACCTTAGACTTTGTTCTCCTCAATTTACTTTAATATGTTTTGATAAAAACTAGTTTATTTCAATAAAAATAAAAATAGTCCAGCGACAATCAGTTGAGAACATAGCCTAAATATTACAAAAACTCAATACAACGTATTACAAATACACTCCCAACAAGTAATGCCACTGTTCATCTTCATGAAGATACTAATTTTTCTTTTTTTTTTTTTTTTTTTGACAGCATAAATATATAATGATGTATACAATAAATGCTGGTTAAAATCTGTTACAAATAAAGTGTAGATAAAAAAAATTTAAAATTTATTTGAGCAACTCATCATGCCTATGCCTAAACATCTCCTGATTTTGCCTATTTCTGCTGAGCGCCCTCCACGCTCTTCCTCATCAATTTGATTACATGGGCTGGTTCTGGAGCTCCAAACACTGAACTCCCAGCAACAATACAATTTGCTCCTGCTGAAGCTGCAGCGTCAATAGTAGATGGCCCCAAACCACCATCCACCTGCATAAGGCAAAAAGGAATATTATTTCAGAAAGTTCCTTTGGGCCTATTGGCTAAATAATATTTCAGTAATCAATACATAATAAATCTAGGGCAATTTGCCAGGTAAACATGTGATTTTGCAAAAATAACACTCATATTCTGTAGACTTCTCATTATTATTAGTACTTGATCCAATTACAGTTAGCAGAACAGTTGTAACTAATGTAATATGAAGTAATATGCAAACTTTCAAGAAATTACCTTATGGTAAATCGTTCTATGTCCATCATGATCCAGTGTCTAAATAGACAATTCAAAAAGCTATCATGAGCCATGGGTAATAATTGTTTTAGCGAATACTGGTTCAATACCTTATAAAACTCAAACTATACCAATCAGATCCTTTCAAACTATACCAATCCTGTGAATTTTTTCTGAAGGTGGTGAGTCAGTCAGAGCACAGGCTCCCGTCCAACAAGGATACAAGGTATAACCGTATAAGCCAATAGCTATACTATTAATGCTCTTTCATAAGACTTCAAAAAGCTCTATATGGTTAATGTTGGAAGTTATATTAGATACTAAACACAGAGCTTACTGTGAGTAGCTTCATTAGCAAATATATCCATACAACACATTAGCTACATTAGCAACAATGAAGGAACCCTTAGGAAAGAAAGTCAAAGAGAAATCCGTATTAATGTAGCTATGTAGCAACCTTACTGTAGCAATATCAAACCCCACTTTATCAGCTTCCGGACCGTAACAGAGAAAGGGGGATATGTTCGTATAAAGAGATCAACAGGGCTTCAAATATCCATATGCTAACCCTTCCCTGGAATAGCTTCCTCCTGCACTCCTTGGGAAAGGCTTCCTTTCTCCTCCTTTACAACCCCTTTACTGGAATTCTGAAATGGCTCCTATTAAGAAGAGCCATTAATGCAAATGATAATTTGATAAATATAGAAATCTTATACTCCCTACGTTTTTTTCATTAGTTAGCTGTTCCATTACAAAATGGTATGAAGTTTAAGAAAAACTACATTTGTGCTTTGATATCTATGAAACCAATGCAGTCCCCTCAAAAAGTAAGACAGAGACCCCATGCGATCATCTAAAACAAGGTTATGTTGGTAATTCTTATAACCAAATCAAAACAAAAAGGGAAATGGAACATTTATTCTTATACCCTATAGATGCTTGAGTACCGAGGGTATTTAGGATACCAAGGATGTAGATCAACTGCATGACCAACCAAAGGCGTGCCATGGAATTCCTTCAATAGCCCAACAACTATTTCTTTATATTCTAATATGCCATGGTCTGAAGCATATCCCTTAGCCAGCTTATTGACCCTTGTCAATGGCTTAAATATAAATTTTAAACTTTAAATCATATTTTTTGGCCAATGCCACCAACAAGTCGTCATATCCTGAGCTAAGAATAGAACAACCAGGCAGCGCCTAATCCCCCGAGGCCAGCCATCTACACAACTGCAACAAGCTTGAAAAAAAGAAAATCAGGACAAAATGATACTAACTCTGCAACAATACATACACGTGACAGCAAGCATCAACAGGCAATGAAGTTACTGTGTGCCTCGCTGCTGCTAGCACTAGGGAACATGTCGGCACATGGAAGCTTTCTCACCTAAGCCATAAACTCCCTCATACAGTGCCACCCAATGCTTGCCTGTCGTAGCTTCACAGCGCAGCACATCTCCATGTCACAAGAAAACAAGCCTGGTCACACCTCGTCTCCAGAGTAATCAATTAATCAATTAAAGCCTTTGTCTCATAAATGGGATCGGCTACATGAACCAAAATTAATCATTCCATGTGGTCATCCACATAAATTTTCCTCCTCAAATCCCTGTGATCAAGAACCTCACTCTCCTACAAATCCAAAAGCTTCATATATTTTCTAACACCTTCTAACCAAGTCATTTTCGGTCTCCCCCTACCTCGTTTGAGATCTCCCTTATCCCACTCTTCCAATCTCTCACTCAAACACTGCTTGTTCCTTCTTCACATTTTTCTGCACCACTCCTTTGGATCGCTCATTATGCTTCCAAAGTTCCAAAACACGACCCCAACAAGGGTTTTCCTGGCAACCAAGTCTTCCTCACATGCACAACAAGCTTGAAAATAAGAAAAACAGCACGAAAAGATACTAACTTGCTTCAAAACACAAGCGTTGGAACGGGCTCATACACACAATGGAGTTGCTTCATGTAGAACATGGTGCTGCTAGCATTAGGGAACACAATTTGATCCTGCGATCCACATCTCCGTCCAATTCACCATCCTTTTGGATAATGGATCCCAAATACTGAAAGAAATCCGAACAATGGACACTCTTTCCATCCAAACTAATTGAGCCTATCGTCCTATTCCTTATTCCTTATCCCACTGAATACACATTCCATATATTCTGTCTTACTTCTACTCAAACTTAAAACCCCGTGATTCCAACGTTTTTCGCCACAATTTCATCTTGCTTTTCAATGCTTCTTTCGATTCATCGACCAACAATATCATCCGCAAACAACATGCACCAAGGGATACCATCTTGAATTGAACTAATCAATTCGTCCATATCTATGGCAAAAAGAAAAGGGCTAAGTGCAGAACCTGGATGTACACCAATAGCGATAGGGAACTCCTGTTTTCCCAACACTAATTCGTACACTCGTGCGAACCGCCTCATACATGTGGCATTAAGTGCAGAAATTTTTTTAGCATAACCTTTAATGAACTTATGGCAGTAATTAGCTAAAAGCTCAAAAAGGATCGCAACTCAAGACTGATTTTGGAGGATCCCACTAGACAATTGCTTCAACCTGCTAATCTTACGTCCAAGAAACACAATCACAGCCCGAGCAAACTCGCATTTCTCCCTTTTAATGTGCAATTTAAGCTTCCATAGTTTGTTAAATTCCAAGCTTAAATGCTTAATGTGATCATATAAGGTATCCGAGTACACAACAATATCATCTAAATAAACCCCACGCTGAAAAAGTCAAGATACTCGTACAGTTTATCATTCATGACGTTGCAAAACGTCACCAGAACGTTGGTCAACCCATCAATAGAAATTAATTGTGAGCCATATCAAGTCACGAAAGTTGTCTTTGGCTCATCTCCTTCCTTGAGCCTCAAAAGCCAATACCCCGAACACAAGTCTAATTTGGTGAAATAAGTAAGTATTGGCTAACCTATCAAGTAAATCATCCATTTTGAGGATTTAATGTGTGTAGACTACTGCGCTCTCAACAAAGTGACTATGAAGAATAAGCACCTAATTCAAAAAACAAGTGACTTATTTGATAGGTTGTCCTGCGCTACTTATTTCACTAAGTTAGGCTTGCGTTTAGGGTAATGGCAAGTCGAGATCAAGGTAAGAAAAACGAGTCATAAACCACATGTGCGACCCGATAAGGCTCATATGAATTTTTGGTGATTCCATTTGGGTATCTCAACTCTTATTGCTTGATTAATTTAGATGATATTGTTGTGTACTCACGTACCTTAGATGATCGCATTAAGCATTTAAGTTTGGTGTTTGACAAACTAAGTAAGCATGAATTGTACATTAAAAGGGAGAAATTAGAAATGTGAGTTTACCTGGCGGATTGAGAATACTTTTCTTAGGACATAAGATCAGCAAGGTTAATCCCTATGTTGAACGGATCAGCAAGGGTAGGGTTCGAATGGATGAGAAGAAAATTGAAGCTAGGATGCTTGGACTCAGGTACGAATGACATGTGTCGGTCATTCAGATCTTGCAACTTTCCAAAATTAATGACTCACCGACATGTTTTCAAAGGGTCCAAAATTTGAATATGGATCGGGGACACGGTTAAAATCAATAAATAAATATATATGTAGAGTTTATGAAATTTTATATATATAATTTTAAAACACTTTAGTCATTGCATGAATATTTAGAAGGTGTTGATAGCCTGATATTAGAGAAATAAAAGAAAAGAGATAAGATAATAGTGTGCGTGGAAATTTGAGGTTTACATAAAATTATGGAAAAACAAGTAAAAGAGACGAAAAAAAAAACTGAACAATTGTCTCTTATTTGGGTGAAAAGAGTATGAATAAATAAAAAGGCACGTGACTGTATTGTACAAATTAAATACAAATTATTTTTTTTACTCTGATATATACTTATATGTACTTTATCGAATAAAAATTCAAACAGTAAGCCATCACCCATCGCCGGCGAAGGTGGCCGGAGGTGTAGAGGTGTATGAGAACAGCACCATGCTAGCAGCCCTACGATGATGAAGAAAACCCCCAATGTGTTGGTTAAAATTTGGTTGATTTCACCCTCGATTTTAGATCTAAGGTTTTTAAGAGTCCGTTTTCTCCCTGATCTAACCTGGATTCCATGTCCGTACCGGCGTCGTGTCGTGTCGACACCAATATACGGTGGAGTCAATTGCCGACTTTGAGCATCCCTGAAATAATAATAAAGTGGATCCTACAAGATCGGTCCCTAAGTTGCGAACAATTATGGGCTTGGCCAATTACTACTGTAAGTGCATTAAAGTTATGCTCAAAAAGTTTTCGCGCTCACTAACTTGTTGAAGAAAAGCGGCAAGAAATTTGAGTGGTTGGGAAATTGCGAAAGAACATCTTCAGAACCTATGTTGAAGCTTCCAGAATTTGATAAGCCATTTGAAGTACATACTGATGACTCCAGAAGGGCGATAGGGGAAGTTCTCTTTCTAGAATGGCACCCCATAGCTTTCAAAGGACAAAAGCTCAAGTAAGCAGAGGAGAGATACTCAACTCATAAAAAGGAGATGCTTGTTTTGGTTCATTGTTTGAGAGTTTGGAGACACTACTTCCTTGGGACCGATTTATTGTTCTCCCTGACAACGTTGCAAATACATTCTTTCGGTATCAAAAGACGTCGCTAAAGCAAGACCCAAGGCCTTCTATTTATAGGCAAGAAGGGATACGACATGCAATCATGTATGTGCTCTTTTCAACACATATTAATCATAACTATTCACAATATGTTCAATACTTACATGGCAACGCAAGGTCCTCAAAAAGAGGTTCTTATGTTGCTGTAGTTGTCTCTCCCACCCATGCATGGCTTTGGAAATCAATGCATCTCTAACACGCATCAATTTCTTCTTCTGTCTTCAAACTCTGACCATCACATCACTTGACCAAGTGACAAATCCCCTTAAGCTCGGATAAGATCTTAGCACTGATCCACTAAGGACACGTCACATACCCGAACAATCACAAGCGCACCTAGACATTGGTCCATGACAAATCCTCCAACCAACGTGCCAATTCCCACACAAGTGTCCACCGAACCAATATGCTAAGTATCCAAGAAAGCTTCGACTTACAAGGACATGCACACACGTATGGAGCCTAGCTCGTAGCCAACAATGCACCGAGCCACAAATCCATGCAAGTCCCATCATTCCAACCACCAACTAACTAAAACCCTCTTTCATCAACCTAGACTCATGCTAGTGTGCCTAGCATGCCCACAAGCCAACCCCTTGGGAGGCCTAGCCTAGTCGAACACCTGGGAAAGGGCATGCCCTATAGTAGCCTAAGTTAACAAAAAGCTAACATTGCGACTAGATACTTGAATGACATATAAACTATACCTTTATACCTATGGACTTGCACTAAAGATCAAGTCTTTCATGGATCCATCAACTCCTATAGCCTCATGGGTTTCCCCTATGTGTGTTCCAAGCCTCTTAAGCCCAAGAATCTCCTTACATTTGAGGATGAAAAACTACCGTCATGCGTCGCGGACCATTGTTGAACCACTCCTCAGACCTAGTGTGAGCTCCCACTGCACCGTGTTAGGGCCACATAGCAATGGTCTTATAGATTTACATGTTGTATAATGATTCAAAGAAGTAGAGGCCGGTAAATGGCCTAATCAATACTATTTTCAGCCTCATTCTCAAAAAGACCTTTACTTTGTACACTGAAGCTTAGCTCTTCTCCTTTCTTTGTATACTCTTCCATGGAAGAGTGGGTACCAAATTCTAGCATGTATAAATGAGATTGTTCTTCATGAGAGTGTAATGTTTATCTTTTCAGCATCAACATTGCCTCACCTCAGTGCCTCTATCACAGCTAGGTAAAGGGGTTAAACTATTCAAACCGAAGTAGTATCAAACAATTCGGTATTATTGTTTTTGGTTAAGAAATGTAGTTCTCTACTGTTAGCTTGGGTTTCATACTAAATCTAGTTCTTGTATCATAACCATTCCATTAACAGCATGATATCGAGTGATGAATTGATAATAACACTTGATCACCAGATTTCTCTTCCAAACATAGATTTTGTCATCGGGTATCATATAGAATGTGAGCAATGTGAGATGGTACCTCAATATCAAGAGACGGATACTTCTTCCTTAATGCACGAACCTAGATAGAACAATGTAAATAGATTAGAGAGTATCAAAAATATTAATGAAAGATACTCAAAATTAATAATATTGTTCTTACCTTATCCATTGTTTCGGGCATAAATTTCTGTCCACCAAATCCAGGCTCTACAGTCATAACAAGAACCATTTCAACTGGGTTATGTCCATCCACCTATAATGCAAAACGATCTTCTTAATGAGGAGCAAACATCAGCATTTTGATGCAACACTAAGTGCTATGCAACATGATAAAAAACTTGTCAGCGCAAAATAAGCAGAGGTCATGACATATATACCAGAGGGTAAACTTCTTCAATAGGTGTCCCAGGCTTCAGTGCAACACCTGGTCTCATCCCTTTCTCTCTTATCTTTTCAACAAGCTCTTGCCAGTTGTCTAAAAATTAGAAGCATCCATCACGACAAGCAAACATGGTAATGATAAAGGAAAACAAGAGCATTTGAGGCATTTTGTAAGCACCTTTAGAGACCTCAACATGAAAAGTAAAACCAGAGGCACCAGCTTTTCCAAATGGCTCCACATAAGCAAGAGGATTTGTGACCATAAGATGGCAATCCAAATATGCCCTATAAACAAAAGAGAACAAAAGTTTCAAAAGTTCTTAACCTCAATTGGGCTATAATATTTAATCTAGTACCTTATAAAGAAGAAATGAAAGAGGAAATTTGGATCATTACTCAGTGTGTTTTCTTAGACTCTCAATAACTGGAGCACCAATTGTAAGGTTTGGGACAAAGTGCCTACATAAATATTTATGAATTTTAATTATGTAAATATGAAATACACGACATCAAAATAGAGAAACACAAGGGGTAATTGAATAAGCGTAATTAGTGTAACTAACAAAGCAGGGCGGACTTCAACGAATTATTGGAAGTTCAACAATAAACAATCAAAAAATATATAAAATCCAAAACAATAATAGATAAAACAAATAAATGAAGAATGAATAAGTCAACCCCAAACCACTAGGGAGAAACTTCTTGACTATCCCAGATTGTACCTTCTTTGATTCTACAGTTTGAGACCAGAAACCATATAGGTTCTCCTGTCCTTTTGTGCCCAAAGTTTGAGTGGTAGTGAAAATAAGGTAAGTCATCATGTAATTGGCATAAGTAAGCTTAATGGACTTCATAAAGAACTCAATGTACAAATAAACCAATTAGAAAGAATATTAAAAATATGAATTCTTGCAAAGGAACACCACTCTCTAAGGTCTAGAGAGAGAAAAACACTTAATCTCAAAAAATGTTGTTGATCTAACCTTTTTGTTTTTTGCTCCACTTTCATTTTCCCAATCCCACTTTGGCGGTTAATATCTTCAATGATCTTACTTGTATATATTTTGATTTTTCAAAATATACTTAGAACAAATTCAATAACATGTCATAGAAGAAATTTGCTATATCATATATGGTCAAAGTACGATAGTGCAAAAAAAATCAATATGGAACAACTAAAACAAAGTACTTGATATCCTTATATTGCCCCTAATTTTCAACCTATTTCATTCAGCAATAACCCTATCATTTATCAAAAGCACTCATCCAGTCATCAAAGTGACTAATTTTTGCCTTTTAAGGGTTTCCTATTCATGGACCCAAAGAGAGAGGGAGAGTGAGAAATTCTGCATGGCAAGTCATCCGGTAATGAAGCCTTGAAACTTCAACCGAGGCAAGGGTATATTTGAAGAGTAAAAGCTTATGTGATTACTTTGTCTAATGTTCCAAAAAGGTGAATTACTTTTACCTGAAAAATGTAATGAGACAAAACTTTGTACTATTGTTCAAAGACTTCAAAATTCAAACTGCAGAAAGTTTCCTTGCCTACAACAATATAAGATACTTTCTATCGTCAAAGTGTAAATAACTAAAACACTATCAAGGATCTGTAAATGTGTTACATAAACACAAATAACCAAAAGCACTGCGATAAAGTAAAGGTCTACGACAAGAAACTGCCTCGCAGCAGTTAAGTAAGGCTTTGTATATTTGACCTTCATACCCTGCCAAACAGCAAGGAGGCTCAAGAAAGGCACTACAACAGTAGAATAATACAAAACAACAATAGCAGGTAAGCGTGTATTACGAAATGCCAACATACCCATCCTGCAAGGAAATGACAGACAACCGTCAGTTGATTACAGAAGGCTCCAAAAATCAGCAGGTTATGGAGGAAATCAATAGTGACACTAATGAATGTAAGTTAATGGCTTCTAGAATATGAGAATTCTTCTATGGCCATTTAAGAAAATGGTCACTGAAATCTTAAAACGTCAAATTAATAAGATTACGATACATATTAAATGATCTTCGTATTTTATACTATTTCAATACATATATAACGTATTTTTAGAAATAAGAATAATATTTCAATATTTATGTGTATTTGCAATTGTATATTACACGGTTTATGAATTAGTGTATTTGCAAAACCATGTACGTGTATAATACGGTTTGTGAAATAGTACTTTTATACTATGCACGAAATAAATATATATAGCTTATTCTATACAGTATAACACTAAATAAATTTATTTCAAATATATGTATTATATCCAAATAGTATAACATACGAAAAATTATTAAGTAATAATTGTCGCAATCTTATTGGTTTGACTTTTTAAGACTTTGGTGGCCATTTTCTTAAATGGCCATAGAAGCAACCCCCTTCTAGAATAAGGCAAATAAGGAGGATTCATTCATGAAGATTTTATTCAGGTAGGAGACGTTGTAGTGGAAACGTGTGAAATTACATAACAATTACGGATGACGATATCACCCGTGGCTAATACAAACCCAATTAGCATGACAAAGATCACACCAAAAGCAAATGTGTGGAAATTGTATAATGGATCAAATCAGATTTGGGTGATGTTCATTTTGATCTATCATCCTTCTGCTACCTATTCTCTAATTGAATTAAGCATCAATTCAGCAAGGCCAACTTAATTTGAAGAATCAGAATGTAATTGTATCCCAACGTATCCTCAATCGCGTGTCACTTCCCCTCTACAAGCAATTCTCAACCTGACAGTCCGTCCCTCGACTATAATTCCCCGGTCAAACAATCAAGTTTGCGGCTGCTGTCACAACACCTAACATACTCCACCTCATTGAAACCACACACTCTTTCTAATTTCAGCATGATGCTGCTGAGAATTATTATTATTATTATTATTATTATTATGGTTTTTTTTTTTTGGGGGGGGGGGCTTGGGAGCGACAAGGGCAAGTAATGAAATCGTTGAAAGGGAGCTTTAACCACTAGAGACACTCTCGACTCTCATGCAGTTGAGAATTTGAGAATTAAGGCATAAGTGTTGTTGTATTTATAAATATTATGAATGAATGAATACGGAATTAAAATTGAGAATAATTATTGCAGTATAAACAGATTAATCAACAATTATATCAAATTAGAAAGAAAAAAAAAAAAAGTAAAAAGTAAAAAGTAAAAGAAGAAGAAGAAGCAAACCATGATGTCCATATGGAGCCAATCAGCACCAAATTGAATCATCCGATGAGCTTCAGATGCCAAATTCGCGAAATCCGATGATAACATCGACGGCGCTATTTTCGCCGTTATTCCCATTTTTTTCTTTTTTTTTGAATTTTTTTTATTCTTCTGTTTTCTACTCAAACTCAACTAACTATTCTCCTCTCCGTTCTTATTTGAACGTTTTTTTTTTTTGGATTAGGTGAGAATCCTTTATTTTTATTTTTTTCCGAAATAATATTAGCTCGGTAGATAGTTGACTCTCCGTACAACTTTTTTATATAGGGAAAATAAAGGAAAAGGAAAATTCCAAGTTATTTAAAGTATAAAATGGTAGAAATAACGGATATCCATATAAAAAATATTATTTTTTTAGTTGCAACTTCAATTCGCTTAGTAGTATTTCGTGAGTTGTTTATTTTTTCTATCAAAATTTGTATAATATCATTTTGGAATTTACTGTGTGGAATAAAATATATGTTTGATTTATTATTATTTTTTTAATAAGTTGATTGGACAAGCTAGCTAAAAATCAACCTACCAACTTACATTGTTAGCCAATTTGGCAATTTCTAATTTCAACTTATCCTTAACCAAGTCTGTTTTGGCCCAAGGATGCCAAATAAGTCTTTAAAATGGAAGTAATCAATCCAAAGCAATTAATTAGTAGGAATATTGTTGATAAAATATGATAACGAAGAATATAGAAAGTATAATTGACTTGAATAATATAAGTTTATGTATAAATGATTAAGAATATTTTGGTGTATAAGACAAAATAAGAACCGAGGGAATAGGGTATGAAATTGGAATGTAGAGTGTTAGGTATTATGTTCATAGTACATATGTATTTGTGCTAATCTCCTTAAAACATAACAAACTATAGAAAATCATGCTAGGCTCCCTAATTCCAAGCTTGAATTGGTTGATTAGATGTTATTCCTCACAGGCTTGACTTTAGCTTCTTACAAAGTCTATAGCCTCTCTTAGCTTGATTCGGCCACTTCAATCACTTTGTTGTTAGGGGCCTTGCCCTCGTTATGAGTAATGAACTGATGATACAAATTTGTAGTTTAGATCAACATTTAACAGACACCTCTACTCCCTGTGCTCTTGATCTAAGACCTTATTGACTTAATAAGAGGAGGATGAACTTGTCATCAACAAACTTACATACTACTATATTGGCATCTTTAAGTTTGCAACCTATGCGAAGCACATCTTCCACAGTGAGCTGCTGACTGGTTCCAAAGGCCAGACATGTCTTCAAAATGTCAGGCTGAAACAGAGATTGCAGCCAGTACATAGTACGAAGTAAAAGACTTGATCAGAAACAGTTGCCATGGTGCTAAATGACACTTGCAATCGTACTGTAAATACCCCAGAGAGAAGCTATCAAGTATCATATGATAGACGATCACCATGACATTTTCTTGCTTTGTAAGAGGACTGTTTTTTTAGATTTCTTGAACCTACTCACGAGTAGATATATGTGAATCCCATTCCACAAGCCTAACATGTCATAATTTGAACAGGTTTGAACTATTTTGCTAAATATTCCTTATAAATGCCAAGTCCCTTACTACTCTCAAGAACTCTTTTTAGCTAGCTTTGGGACAGTTAGTTGTTGACAATATGATCAGAAAGTATATGTATTGCTTCTGCCTTATGAATATAAGCCTAAATCGCTTAGACAAGACGCATGTAGCAGCAACATCCTTGGTAGGAAGATACGAAAGGATCTGAATTAACACTTTATCAGGTACACCGCTGACTTGCTGAGCATATCTAGCGCTAGAATAACACCACGCTTTGGTGAATTCCAAGATACTAAGAACGATTGTAGTGCTTTGATGTCAAACTCTGGATTCTGACAATGCAGGAAACTGAAGAACTACCAAGACAAATATTTATTTTTATCCTTCAAAAACAAACAAAAATTGTCAAATTTAAACTACTGCTAGTAAAAGTCGAATAATATAAGTGAAGTGAGAAACATATATTTAAAAGATATTAAGCTAAAGAGTTACCACTTACCAGTATTTTGTGGGAACAAAAATCCTAATGTACGAGTATATATAAACAGATGTAGAGAGCATGAGTATCCACTCGCCGGAAATAAATATATAAATAATTGTTGAAAGATACAAAACTTAACATAACATTTTAATTGGAGGATAATGAGAAGTGAATTAAATAAATAATGTATATTACGCAATTACTAAATATGGAAATAATGTTATTTTGTGTGTTCTATATAGGAAAACGGTATACTTGAAGAACAATTTACTGGTGAGAGCAGACAGTCTAACAATTTGTATTTAAGCAACATTATCAGTCAATAAGAATTTCAGTGCATTTGTACATACATTCATCCTACTAGCACACTAGACATACGCATTTCTAAACAGACGATATTATTCCGAGAGAGAAATCAGTTCATATACAAATTTCATTCTCCAAACTGAACCTAGCAACACTTGCAGGCTGCAAACTACCATTGAAAGCATTGTTAATAATTAGTTGCTCGCAATTTATTAGCTCTTTCTGACAAAAAAAATTACTATTCTGTATTAGTTAGACCGGATCGATTGCTACTTCATGTCATGTCATCGATCAGCAACAGAAGGCTTGCGTTCCTGGAGAGAAATCACTGATTCAAAAGCACCCACCAGAGCCTTCACTCTGCTTTTCCTCTTTTCGACAAGTTTACTAGCAGTTTCTTCAATCACATAATTCAATGAAACCTGTTCATCTTTCTTGGTCTCCATTTCTTGATGCTTCAAAACAACCTTCACCAACCCAGCTTCTGCCTCCTTTTTGTTACTGTCTAAACCCTTTTTCATGTAGTCCCTTCGTTGTTCCCCTACATTAGTGCCTTGGTTATCATCATCGTCCAAGACCCTGCCTTTCCTAAACTGTAGCATTCTCAGACTGTTGGTGTCGGATTCAGATTGATGTTCAACCACCTTTCCTTTACTGAAATTGAGCTTTATAGGACCCGCCGAATCATGGCTCACTAATGCTGCTTTTGAATCAGCTGAAGTAATATCTGTATACTCAGAATCCAAGTCACATTGGTCTTCAGCTTCATGAGAAGTGAAAGAAAGGGAGTTAGTTTGGGTGGATGAATTGAGGGACTCTGGTGACAAAGGCGAAGGAGATTGAATCAAGAGGCCTGCATTATTTGGAATACTTGATGGCTTATCATGCTTAGTTTCAATCACATGCAATGTTTTCTCCTCAATCTTCCCATCAGAACGAGGCTCCTTTGCCTCAGCTTGACTCCTTGGCTTTTGGCCTACTTTTAGGCTCTTACCAGCAGCTGCTGCTGTTGTTGGATGCAACAGCTTTTTCGTCTGCACTTTTGAAGTCTTCAGAGTTGATGACGGTGTCATTAAAATACCCTCAGAACCATTCCTTTCCTTGGAGTTAAGAGGTGTCCGCTTTGAAGAAACTTCTTTTCTGACAGTGGTTGAAGCAACTTCTTTGTTTGATCTTTTCAAGGTAACAAACAGTGGTGATTGCCTTACCCGGCCGCTGCCATATGTATCACCCTCAAGTGCATTCCTTTCCTTAGGATTTAAGGGAATACGCTTTGGTAAAACACTCTTTTTTGCTCCAAAGGCAACATCTTCTTGCTTGGAAATTTTTGAGGTATAAGGAAAAGATGACTTTGGAGAGGATTGAACTACCTTATTATTGATCACTTTAAGGACCTTGGGAGAAAGAGTTTTGGTAACTGGTTGACCTTCTTGCTTAACAAGTCTTGATGAAGAATCAAGGTCAGGGGATTTCCAAGATGATGGAAAACTTTTCTTTGACTTTCCATCAGAAAAAGCAGAAAGTTTTATAGATGGAAGCTCAACCTTTTTAGACTGCAACGCCTTCTGAACCTTCTTGTCAACATATATTTGAATATCAACCAACTTTTCAGCATCTGGTAGTGGTGTGGACATTCTTTTACGTACAGGGCGCATTGGCTTATCTTTACTTTTGTGAGGATGACCGTACTTGCAGGCGTCATGACAGGAACCAGTAGAAGTTCTAAGATAGTGGGGAACTTTCTTCGTGGCATGATGCTTTACAATAGTGTGATCTAGTGGATTCTCTTCACCACTTTTATTTGCTTTGCTTCTAAGTTGAACGCCATCAGTCTCCTCGGCCATTACGAAGTTAGGACGAAACAATGCCACAATCTACAACCTGAAAAAACAACAGTGACTGAAATAGCCAATCAAACATAGATAATTACCACCAAGACAAGACAAGTGACTAGTTAGAGATTAACACCAGAAATTAGGCACGGAAAAATCTTAGCATCCACATTTTCATAACAACATAAATAATCACCTAGGACAAGGCTAGATTAGCTGTAAACAGATCATTCATATCGAGTTCGAGTTGCAAGGCACAGCAAATAATAATGGAGCATTAAAATCATCCTTGCTCAATGATTTCACCATAAGAACTAGGAAGTAATTGACCAAATCATTTTATTATTCACCAAATAAAGGAAACACAAATAATTGAATAAGAAATCTCATCATATATAAGGTAAAAAGGGAAGGAATTCAATCATAAGAACATAAAAAAAATAAACAACTTCCTTTTCAATAACAGAATAATCAATGGCATCATGAAATTGTTTTCCCTCAAAAGTAGTTCAAAGAAGCAACTTGACAAACATTACTCAATAACACATTATCATAAATATACTAAGTAACCCATTATCATTATCTTCAACACAATACAACACAACACAACAATAATTACAAATGCTTATATATATATATATATATATATATATAAGAGAGATCAGACCTTAAATATTAGAAAAATGAGACACACTGAAGAAGAAAGTCAACCAATTGGAAATTTAAAATATGAACCTTATTGTATGAAAAACAAAGTATATTAGTAAAAAAAAAAAAAAAAAAAAAAAAAAAAAACTAATATACTGTGTTTTTCATTACAATAAGGTTCATATTTTAAATTTACAATTGGTT
>PYUH01000185.1:5696794-5727395 GCA_016808085.1 Suaeda aralocaspica | reverse complement strand
ACATTTGCCTATGAGCATAAAATATTTGTGGGACCATTCTCGAGAAAGTTTCCCCGCGCTCAGGTATGGGTGCCCCAAGGCAATGGAGTTGGCCCTTGAACCTTCCTCTTGAATTTTTTGGCTTTTTCGCTCCAAAACCTTGCAGGATGAAGACTTGTCAACTCCTTGGTCAGATGAATTGAACAAAAAGTTCTGAGTTCCCAGAAGTCGTAATATTACCTCTGTAGACTATTCAATCAGATTCTACAGTTGGTTGCAATATTTAAATATATTTTTCTGATCAACATCTATAAGGTATTGGGCCATATGTGGGGTGGCCTTCTATCACAAGCGTTCAAGATCCCTTTTGGTGACTGATGCTGTGATTTTTGTCCCGAGGCAGCACCTGAATGTATTAGTAAGGATCTTTATTGGCATCTGCAAAGAATGGTTTAGCTGTGAAGATTCTTAGTAAAGGAAAAGAAGTCCCAAATGAACCAATACTTACAACTCAATGAACGCCAAAAGGTTGCCTTTGTTTTTCTCCTGTTCTGAAACAAAAGGTTTTCAATGATGTTGGATGTTGACACATAGTTTTTTGTTATTGTTGCAGGATGGAGGAGAGAATGGTTCTTCAGATACTGTTTTTGGTCCGTCAATTTGTTAGAACCAAATGCAACATTTGCTCAGATGTCCAGAAGTTGATTGTGTCCCCTATTGTAAAAACGTTGGTATTCAGCAAAGTTCCTGAAAAGTATGACATAACCCTTTAAGCAAGGTGATTATTCAGCAAAGTTCCTGAAAAGGTGCTCTATGGTACTGTTTGTCTAGATTAGGCGCAAGCTAGTTTTATAATAGAGCCTCAGAACTTTTGGAGTTGGGGGTGAGGAGGGGTACATGGGCGAGGTGACTTGTAATTCTTAATTATAGCCTTTTTGAGGTTAAATTGGCAAGGATTGGGGATTTGGGACATGCAGAAAACAGTTGTATTTGTGAAATATTTTAAAGGAATATGGTTTGGTTAATTGAGTGAGTAGCAAGCATGAACGTTAGTGAAAAGGTAAGAATCTGAAAAATTACTGTTGATAGATCTCTGTGAATGTTATTTGAGATAGATAAATACGGAGTGTGGATGAATTGCCAAAGAAGCTGATTGACTACTTTCTGCAAAATATGAAAAAATTAAGAGCACCAGCTGTTATAAAGTTGTGACTAACATGTAAGGGTTCATAGGAGACCCCATAAACATTTACTGAGCCATGTCCATGAAACGATGGCCTGCACATTTTCTGTATGCCCACAGGCAGTGTGCTATTGCATTGATGGACCTATTGTTGCAGTGTCATGTGCCACACCATAGAACCATGACAAAAAGGTGGTGAGCTTGTGTCTATATTATATTCTATTGTCAATTGTCACTTTGACTCAGCATTACTCAAGGCTAGACGTAACCATGGCTTACCCTTAGACTTTGCTTTGACCTGGACGTGCAGCAGTATATGTAATTATGTATCATAGACTTGCATAGTTGCATGCCAAATTTTGATGAAAGAACCAGGGAACTTTTTAGCTAAGGACTATTACCAGCTAATCAATTATGAAAAAGTATCCTGTGTTAAGTGTTTCCTTTGGCTGCAAAGTACCTTGTGATTCTGTCTATTTGATGTTAAGGATTAGCGTGAAGATCTGTTTCGCATTTCAGCTCAGGTTTGCTTCTGAAAAATTTCAAAGTCTGCACTGTAATTTCATTCAGCAAAGCTTTTTTATTTGTATATGTCTGTCAATAGTCAATTTACGTGAATAGATACTTTATCTTAAGCACGTCGAAGTAGTCAACCATTCTAATTAAACAAGTGTTCTATCGAGTTAAAGAATGGGAAAGCCTCTTTCTCATTGAACATTGGGGTAGTCGTTCGCACAATTTTTAGTACTGAATGGATGTGTTATGTTGAGAAACTCATTTTAGTCACACTCTTTCTCATTTGACTTACTTGGGTCATATGAACAAAATTTAGTGAGGGATTGGGTTGATCGGATAAGTCGAGATTGGAGATTCCAGAGGATAATTCCTGCTCATTTTTCAGCCCCATAAGGCAGGCAGTTCAGAATTCGTAGCTGCATTGCTTTTCTGGATGAACTCTTAGGCGAGCGAAATGTTACTAGGCCGTCATTCTCCCTTCTGTTTGCTTCATTAATGGGGAAGGCTGCAAGTTACTTTCCCCAGATGTATGAGGACGCTATCCTCTCTTGATCAATTCTTAGTTTCTGTGGGAGCTGTGAAGAAGACAGTATCAGGGAGGAAAAGATGATTAGAAACTACAGCATTTATCTGCTGCATGTTTAACAAGTTGTTTGTAGATTGTGCCTTCTTTTTTGTTGGATTTTCTTATATACGGGGTTCTTCGGTTCTTCCAATTTTATAATAATATAAAACAGAGGAGGAATTTAAGTATAAGCTCAGATGTGTAAGTATACCAGCAATAGTAGTGTCATTACAAAGAATTGGGTTAACTGAATGGAGTATTAATTTTGTACAAGAGAAAAGTTAGTTCTACCTTAATGAAGGCCTTAAACACTTAATCCGAAGGTTATAATTCCCATCGGTTGGCTATTGTGTGACATACATCTATTTGAGGGGTGCACAAATTTGCACATTTAGCACACACATAAATCAATAAAGACACCAATGTTGTGCAATATTTTTCGAGATTACGTCAAAACCTTAATCCATTAATAGAGTTAGCCTAGCTAACCCAAATTTATTATTTTTTATTTTTTGTTGGTAGCGAGACATTTGAAAACTAAAAATTTGTTTATATAATTTAAAAATGAATAATTGAACTAGTTCGGTGACTCAAAAAAAAAAAAAAAAAAAAAAAAAACACATTACATTAAAACAAAAACCAATTCTACAAAATACTATATGAAATTAGAGCGAAGTTTGTTTCAAATTCAGACTCTACTTAACAACTGAATTGAATGATTCGGATCATACTACTCAAGTATTCGAAACCAAAACCCCTTCTGTTTGATTAAACTTGTAAACTACAACATAGATAAATCATAAGAGTATACATATTTATGTATTGTTGTTTATAAAATGAAAAAGAATCAAACAATTAGTTCCCAAGTTCCAAGTTTTCAATCGTAGTAGGTAGGCCACCGAATCTTGTTTTTAATAACCAAAATAGATAGCACTAAAAGGCAACACATACACAATTATTTTTTTGTTTTGTTGTGTGTGTGGGTTGAGTGAGCATACTATTATAGTATTACTATCTATTTTAATTAATTTAAAATTTGATTTGAGCATTTACGTTACGTTAAATGAGTGATCCCCCCCCCCCCCTCCCCCCGGCCCCCCCCCCCCCCAGCCGCCCCCCCCCCCCCCCCCACCCCACCCCCCTACCAGTAACGCAAGTAAAATACCAAGATTTTCCGTGTTGAGCTAAATTAGCTAACAGCTTTTCATTTTCAACTGAAACTTTAAAATTATGTAACTTCTAACTTAACTGTTGAATTGATCCTTTAACCTCATATCACTTGCTTCCACGATCATCCATTTTACTAATTCATCATTCTCCAAAAAATTTAAGGTAACATCATTTTTTCTCTAACAACATTCATTCATCAATTTATAGCTTTATTTTGCTTAATGAAAAAAAAAAAAAAAAAAAAAAAAAAAAAAAAAAACATTAAGCAAAATAAAAGCTATAAATTGATGAATGAATGTTGTTAGAGAAAAAATGGATGTTACCTTAAATTTTTTTGGAGAATGATGAATTAGTAAAATGGATGATCGTGGAAGCAAGTGATATGGAGGTTAAAGGATCAATTCAACAGTTAAAGTTATGAAGTTACATAAATTTTGAAAGTTTCAGTTGAAAATGAAAAGCTGTTAGCTAATTTAGCTCAACACGGAAAATCTTGTATTTTTACTTGCTACTTCCTCCGCATTTAACGTTTAACGGAAATGCTCAAAATCAAAATTTAAATTAAAATTAAAATTAGATAATACTATAATAGTATGCTCACTCAACACACACACACAAACAAAAACAAAAAAATAATTGTGTATGTGTTGCCTTTTAGTGCTATCTATTTTTGTTAGTTTAAAACAAAGATTCTGTGGGTCCATCCTACTACGATATGAAAACTTGGAACTTGGGAACTAATTGTTTGATTCTTTTTTCATTTTATAAAACAACAATACATAAATTATGTATACTCTTATTGATTTTATCTATGTTGGTAGTTATACAAGTTTTAATCAAACGTGGTTTTGGTTTCGAATATCTTGGAGTTATGATCCGAATCATTCAATTTAGTTTTTAAGTAGAGTCTGAATTTGAAACAAACTTGCTCTAATTTCATATGTATTTTTTGTAGAATTTTAGTTTGTTTTTAATGTTAATTTTGTTATAAAATATTATTATTTTATGGATGTCCATTATACCCCTTAGGTATGATCTAGAATGTTCTGGATACTAGGGTTTATTCTACAAGAAACCCTAGTTTAAGCTTGTATATATATTTGGTACTGAATAAGAAAACAAATCAATTCTCCTCCCCACAAACACTCTCTACTAAAACCCTAGTTTATAACACGTTATCAGCACGATTGTTTTATTGAATCAATTAAAACAACAACTTCTCAAGGTACGCTTTATGCCTTTGCTATTGCTTGTCGATTATTATTTGGATTCATATTCCTATGTGACACGTCCAAAATCATGTTGAATATTGTTTGGATCAACTTGCACATAAAGTCAAATATATATGTTGTAGNAAAAAAATTTTTTTTTTTTTTTTTTTTTTTTTTTTTGAGTTTCACCGAACTAGTTCAATTATTTCATTTTTAAAATTATATTAAACAAATTTTTAGTTTTTCAAATGTCTCGCTTACCAAACAAATAAATAAATAAATAAATTTGGGTTAGCTAGGCTAACTCTATTAATGGATTAAGGTTTTGACGTGAATCTCGAAAAATATTGCACAACATTGGTGTCTTTATTGATTTATGTGTGTGCTAAATGTTGCAAAATTTGTGCACCCTCAAATAGATGTATGTCACACAATAGCCAACTCGATGGGGAATTATAACCTTCGGATTAAGTGTTTAAAGGCCTTCATTATAAGGTAGAACCTAACTTTTCTCTTGTACAAAATTAATACTCCATTCAAGTTAACCCAATTCTTTGTAATGACACTACTATTGCTGGTATACTTACACATCTGAGCTTATACTTAAATTCCTCCTCTGTTTTATGATTTATAAAATTTGGAAGAACCGAAGAACCCCGTATATAAGAAAATCCAACAAAAAAGAAGGCACAATCTACAAACAACTTGTTAAAACATGCAGCAGATAAATGCTGTAGTTTCTAATCATCTTTTCCTCCCTGATACTGTCTTCTTCACAGCTCCCACGGAAACTAAGAATTGATCAAGAGAGGATAGCGTCCTCATATCATCTGGGGGAAAGTAACTTGCAGCCTTCCCCATTAATGAAGCAAACAGAAGGGAGAATGACGGCCTAGTAACATTTCGCTCGCCTAAGAGTTCATCCAGAAAAGCAAATGCAGCTACGAATTCTGAACTGCCTGCCTTTATTGGGGCTGAAAAATGAGCAGGAATTATCCTCTGGAATCTCCAATCTCGACTTATCCGATCAACCCAATCCCTCACCTAAATATTTGTTACATATGACCCAAAGTAAGTCAAATGAGAAAGAGTGTGGACTAAAATGAGTTCTCAACATAACACATCCATTCAGTACTAAAAATTGTGCGAACGACTACCCCAATGTTCAATGAGAAAGAGGCTTTCCTACATTCTTTAACTCGATAGAACACTTGTTTAATTAGAATGGTTAGACTACTTCGACGTGCTTAAGTATAAAGTATCTATTCACGTAAATTGACTAATTGACAGACATATACAAATAAAAAAGCTTTGCTGAATGAAATTACAGTGCAGACTTTGAAATTATTTCAGAAGCAAACCTGAGCTGAAATGCGAAACAGATCTTCACGCTAATCCTTAACATCAAATAGACAGAATCACAAGGTACTTTGCAGCCAAAAGGAAACACTTAACACAGGATACTTTTTCATAATTGATTTAGCTGGTAATAGTCCTTAGCTAAAAAGTTCCCTGGTGTCTTTCATCAAAAATTTGGCATGCAACTATGCAAGTCTATGATACATAATTACATATACTGCTGCACGTCCAGGTCAAAGCAAAGTCTAAGGGTAAGCCATGGTTACGTCTAGCCTTGAGTAATGCTGAGTCAAAGTGACAAATTGACAATAGAATATAATATAGACACAAGCTCACCACCTTTTTGTCATGGTTCTATGGTGTGGCACATGACACATGCAACAATAGGTCCATCAATGCAATAGCACACTGCCTGTGGGGCATACAGAAAATGTGCAGGCCATCGTTTCATGGACATGGCTCAGTAAATGTTTATGGGGTCTCCTATGAACCCTTACATGTTAGTTCACAACTTTATAACAGCTGGTGCTCTAATTTTTCATATTTTGCAGAAAGTAGTCAATCAGCTTCTTTGGCAATTCATCCACACTCCGTATTTATCTATCTCAAATAACATTCACAGAGATCTATCAACAGTAATTTTTCAGATTCTTACCTTTTCACTAACGTTCATGCTTGCTACTCACTCAATTAACCAAACCATATTCCTTTAAAATATTTCACAGAAATACAACTGGTTTCTGCATGTCCCAAATCCCCAATCCTTGCCAATTTAACCTCAAAAAAGGCTAATAATTAAGAATTACAAGTCAGCCTCGCCCCATGTACCCCTCCTCACCCCCAACTCCAAAAGTTCTGAGGCTCTATTATAAAACTAGCTTGCGCCTAATCTAGACAAACAGTACCAGTAGAGCACCTTTTCAGGAACTTTGCTGAATAATCACCTTGCTTAAAGGGTTATGGTCATACCTTTTCAGGAACTTTGCTGAATACCAACGTTTTTACAATAGGGGACACAATCAACTTCTGGGACATCTGAGCAAATGTTGCATTTGGTTCTAACAAATTTGACGGACCAAGAAACAGTATCTGAAGAACCATTCTCTCCCATCCTGCAACAATAACAAAAAACTATGTGTCAACATCCAACATCATTGAAAACCTTTTGGTTTCATAGACAAGGAGAAAAACACAAGGCAACCTTTTTGGCGGTTCATTGAGTTGTCAAGTATTGGTTCATTTGGGACTTCTTTTCCTTTACTAAGAATCTTCACAGCTAAACCATTCTTTGCAGATGCCAATAAAGATTCCTTACTAATACATTCAGGTGGCTGCCTCGGGACAAAAATCACAGCATCAGTCACCAAAAGGGATCTTGAACGCTTGTGATAGAAGGCCACCTCCACATATGGCCCAATACCTTATAGATGTTGATCAGAAAAATATATTTTAAAATATTGCAACCAACTGTAGAATCTGATTGAATAGTCTACAGAGGTAATATTACCGACTTCTGGTGAACTCAGAACTTTTTGTTCAATTTCATCTGACCAAGGAGTTGACAAGTCTTCATCCTGCAAGGTTTTGGAGCGAAAAATGCCAAAAAATTCAAGAGGAAGGTTCAAGGGCCAACTCCATTGCCTTGGGGCCACCCATACCTGAGCGCGGGGAAACTTTCTCGAGAATGGTCCCACAAATATTTTATGCTCATAGGCAAATGTAGGCAATACAATGTATTCAACTGGAGCCTCAAGTTCCTTAACAAGCTGTCAGGAAAGAACAATTAAACATAATCAATCCATACATTCATTGATCAAAGCATATGAAGCAGTCATAGAATTAATAGTAACATATGTTTATGAAGTTATTTGATGAAAGATTAAGCCTTCCAACGGTTCCAAGCCATAATTTCTATAGTGTAGTCACCAGATCACAAAGGATGTACATAAGTAACATAACAAATAAAAATTACAAGGAAGAGGGAGATGCATTCTATAAGAAGTCGACTTTTGAAGTTAAGAGAATATAAGATGCTAAATAGCACAGGGAAAGCTTCAATTGATTTAGGACAATTAACCTTCTTTTCTCCAAATTTTTTAGCTACCACCAAAATGTTTACATTAATTTTTAAAAATACAAAAACCAATTTTGCCAAATTTACTTCAAATCGAACAGCAAAGTTTCATACTTCTTTTAAACTTAGCAATCAGGATCATATGAGCCACAACTGTAGTAAATAAGTAAGTTAAAACAAAAAATGAATCAACTTAGAGGGAAAAAACTTTGCATCATAAATGTATAGGTCAAATTAAGAGTGTGACAAAACCTGGATGCACTCTTTAGTTGGAGCAATTGGTGCATGGACCCATAATCCTCCAGACTTTAGCTTGATGACTATCATGCGAATATTTGTTGAGACGCTACTAAAGCCTAGGGCTTGCTCTTGTTCAAAAGACCAGATGTAATTTTTTACAATCTGGGGAATGATAAAAAAAAAAAAAAAAAAAAGGATTCAAGCTAATATAAGAAGAAATGTAGCAACTACAGTATCTTTTACACAGGTAATATCTACATGACAAAAATGTTTACTCTTATTTCATGAAAGCATATGCCACAAATTAGCTACCCCAATTCCCAAACTCCCAAGCTATTTTAAGAAAAATATGCTGAACAATTTGGTTAACTGTTGTTACAATTTTACAAATTTGTCAAACCATATAGAATAAGAAACCTCCACTGATCCCTCCCTTTCACAGCATTAAATTGATATATTTTATTCAATAGGAAAGTCCTGCTCCAGATGCAGGACTGTAACTTCATACTCCATATTTAAACAGTCTATACTCTATATGTACTAGTCCAGATCATGTAATATATGTTTTAAGAAAAGCATCATCATGACCTTCTCAAGGGGACCTCACCTACCCTCTCAAGTTCAAAAGGACAGTTCTTGAGTTCAATGGAAACTTTGGCAATGGTAATAGTATAATACGCGCTGGCAGAGTGGCAGCTGGAGCTCGACAGGAAATTTGAGCAACTTATATATGGGTTTTTATTAGCAATATACATTGGTCAGCAACAGTTTATTTTATCGAGGACTATAATTACCTTACGCTGAACTAGTTGCTATCAAAACGAAGACCATAAACGGACATATCATTTTCATCGTTGCGTAAACTAACATCTTTCATCATTTTGCACTAAGCCAATAAGCCATGACAGCATCTTTATTGCAAGTTACCATCATAAAGACCTAAAGCCAAACAAGAAATGAACCTTGACACTATGGATATATCCTTAAGATCAAGAGATAAGGAATAGAAAGAAGAGCATAAATTTCACAAGATAAAGGCTACATCAACTTCATGCATATGTCTTCTTAAGTCAAAACTTGATGCATTGGAAAATTACAATAGTTACCCTCCATTTTAGTAACTCTGAACCCTACAACAAACCTCAGCAATTGGGTGTAATATCAGATTGTTAAAAAGGCTAATGGCATATCTAATAATCTAAAATGATAAGATTAAGATATAACAATATGAAGATTTCAATCACTATGAGGAAGCATAATTGTAAGGTGTGAAGAATTGAAGACCTAATAGGGGCAAGCATTGGGCCATCACTTAAACATGCTCAGAATAGTTGATGATACTTTGCACACAATTAGAAGATTATGGCACATGGACTTTAGAGATTTTTCTAAAGACTTAAGAGATCCACAAAGACAAGTGATAAGAATCGATCTCTAGATCTCCGGAAGTGAGATGGAAGCTCTAAGTAACTCAATAATCCTAATTCCCAAACCCTCCATCCAATTTATTGACCTAATAGAATATAATAATCTAATTAGAATATAAAAATACACAAACTTTAGTAATTACAATATTCATAATCATGAATTAACAACAAGAATTCAAGAAAGTGGGTATTAAAACCCCACATTCTATAAAAATCCCAACTTTCTTAGAAAATTTCCAATCTCCCATTTTGCCTAATTTATTTCCTGTCAAGTGTCAACCAAACAACAATCCACACAAACATTTCTTAAGAGTTCAATTTCCCTATTTACAATTTACCATTTACTCAAATATCAATAGTAAGCAACAAAACAAACAATTTAAGCATAACAAAAATCATAATTCAGAAGCAAAAGAAGGAAGATGACCTCAGTTCTAATGGTGCGCCTGTTAAGGAAAGGACCCAAAGGAAAAGGAAACCCAGTAAAATTCAGATAAAATCTTCCACTTTTATCCTCACCATTATTTTTACTGCTTCTTGAAATTGAAGCTACCACCAAATTTAAACCCTCTTTTTTACTATTCTTTTTAATATTGTTATCATTGGAATTTAACTGCAAAAATGGAAGCTTTTGAGGAAACCCACTTAAATAATTAGTGGATGAATCTCTTAAACACAGTTGATTTTGTAAAAATGATGGTGTTTCTGAGCATGAAACACTTGCCACCATTTTTAAACACCAAATTTTCTGTACTTAGAAATTAGAGCCCGCTCACCACATCACCTAGCTCTATTTTGGAGGAAGATTGAATTGAGTTTAGGATTCAGGGGAGGTTGGTTTTACGCCACGTGGACAGTCATCCGGTGAGGCCGAGAGAGTGTTCGGTTGTTCTTGCAATCCCTACATTAATATTTTGGGGCGGCTTTTATAACCATTTGTGTGTTAATAGTTTGAAAATTCGTTTGGATTGAAACCTTTCATAGCCCTAGGAATATAGTTGGTTGGTATTGTAAAGGTCACATAATATTGTCGAAACCTTAATAATAATTTTGTGCCAACAGTTTGGAAATTCGTCATCGATAGCACAAAACTTGTTTTTAGTGGGTGAAATCAAAAGGTCTCGTCTAATTTATTCCCTAAAATCGATTATTTTTCACGTAAATTTTTGGAATAATCAACAACATGCTGGTGGATGAAAAATTGGGCAAAAACGAGACAATATCTTTCCTCGAAATTTCAAGACAATGAGTAAAAAGAAATGGTTGATTCATAGAGATCACAAAGGATGCCATAGGACAATTATTTAATACTATAATACAACGCACGGCTAAGGTCTATGTACCATAGTGTGCATGCTTAAATATAAATAAACCTTGGTCGAGCTTCATAATTTGTGTTGTACGATACACCTTATTAAGTTGGTGTTGTTTAGTGCACCTTGCTCATAATTGGCAATGTTTTATGCTCCTTCCTCCTTGTGTGTTGTTCCGAACTATTTTGTTTTGCCATTTAAACTTACAAGTTTTGTTCCTCTATTTGAGATCTACTAATTTTAACTAAACCTAGTTGATTTGTTTCATTCAAGAATTAAAAGAAATAGTCTTGTGGCCTCCACATATTGAAAATTTTTACAATGTTATAAACTTATTGTAATCATTTTTAAAAAAACAATAACATATATTTTAATCCTACATCTTTAGCAATAAAAAATTAGTTATCTTTACTAATACAATTATTACTCGTCTATAAGCTTAACTTAATTTGGATACACTTCTAACCAACCAAAGTCGAGATGAAACATCACTACTTGTCTCACTAATGAGATCTTAACCTACTCGGCTAATGTCACAAATCCAACGTTTGTGGTTTATTGGAACTAAATTTTGGAAGACAAAACTCTTAAATTTACCATTACTCAGTTTCTTTATTTCTATCAAACGAAAACAGACAGAGTTATCCCAAAATAAGATAAGATAGAAAGGTTTATGGTTACTCAGCTACTACTTGCACAGCTCTACTTCATTCATAGCTGTTGCTTCTATTAGGTTTTTAGTATCATTTTTTCAGCTTTTTATCAATCACCTGCAAAATTAGGTTTTTCGAAGGTAATTTCTTACTCATTTAATTTGTAATTTTTGTTATTTAAGACAAACTCGTTGGTTAGAATTTTAATTTTTTTGAATATTCAAGTGGAAATTTGGTAATTGGAATTCTCAGATTTAATTATTAATGCAATGATTTCCGCCGAAATACCATATGATTGTAAATTGTATTTCGAATTATGTATTAAATTTTGGCATTACATAATTTGTTGATTTTGTATTGTCTCTTATACATTAGCACCATTTTATCTAGGTGTTTGTTTCATAACTAATTAAGCTAATAGAATAATAAGTTGGTACATCATAATTAGTTGTAATTTATATGAAGCATTTGAATGAATTACTACTTTTCTTGATTCATTTTGTAAGGAGAGGTTATACGCTTATACTAATCTCTTGTAATTTTGTGTCCGTTTGGTTGGCCGGAAAACAGTTTCAGTGTAATACAAAAATGCGGAACTAATTTTCCATTGTTTGGTTTTAGGTATGAGAATTTGTAGAAAAAGAGGGAAATGGAAGGAGAAGGGAGAGAGGGAGGGTCGAGGGTGTATGGGAGAAAGGTTTGAAAGAAACATTAAGGGTCTATTTGTTTGGTTAGAAAATGGATTTTCCGTGTTTGGTATCATGTAATAAAAAAGGAAAATAGAAAGGAAAGGGAGAGGGTGGATGCCATGGAGAAGAGTAGAAAAGAAATAAGGAGAAGGGAGGAAAAACATGTGTTCCTTAATTTAAGAAAGAAAATGATTTTTCGTCATTTTAACTATGGCAGGAAAGCTTGTTTTCCATTCCTTGTTAAACCAAACAAAGGAAAAGAGGAGAGGGAGAAAAATCAATTTTCCTGGAAAATGTTTTCCACTATGTTTGGGTAGCAAGCTGAGAGGGAAAGGAAGTTAAGGGAGAGAGAAGGAAAGGTGCGGAAAAGAATGGGAGGGAGAAGGAAGAGCTTCAATTTCCTTCCTAATCTCTCCAAATTGGAAGGGATGATGATTCTTAACAGTTGTTGGATACAAGGAAATTGAGGGAAAGGAAGAGAAGTGAAAGGAAAGGGGATAAGCCCCCTTGATTGGATACATAGTTGGGGAAGGAAGGGGAGGGAGAAGCAGGAATTCGTTTTCCCCCTTCTTTTAAGATATACTATCCCTTCAAAAGTGGAGAGATTTGGAGGGAAAATAGGACTCAACTATCCCCTCCCTTTCCTTGCCTTTCCTTTCCTCCCATTACTCTCCCCTTCCTTTTCCTTTTGTAATGTTATCCAAATAAAGTGTAAAGGTGGGGGGAATAAATCCCTTCCCTTCCTTCCTTTAACCTTTTGAACAAAAAGGGAATTTGCCCCCTTCCTTTTCTCATTTTTTCCATTCCTTCCGTTTCCTTCTATCCTAACAAAGGGCTAAGGCCGTAAAGGAATACATGTTTCCTACCCTTACCAAACGGACTCTTTGTTCCATTGTTTCCTCAATATATTGCTCCCCCCTTAACTTTCCCTCGCCTTGTCTGATTTTGTTCATTATTATTTGTCAACAGGGTAGATGTTTTGCTGTTCAACGTAGATGAAATGGTGTTGGTGACCCATCCTACACAGGTAACACCACTTCTCTATAGGAACTGCTTTGCCATTTTATGTTAATATTTTTTGTCGTAACTCAATATGAAGATTGTAACTAATAATAAAAAGGTTATATGACTAAGCCAAAGTCCGTAGCCTTCTATTATTTACCAATTGACACAAAAATACTGCTTGGTTGCACACAGTTATGACAGCACTTGTATGATAAGAAAATGATTTGGCATTAGAGGCTTTTATCTGCTGTGTGTCTGGTTTGTGTATATGTATGCTATGTTTACTTGCTTATCATCCACTATATTTCCTTGTTTTTTTTCCTCTTTCCTTCCAGAGTTCTTGTGCTGCAATTCCTCTGAGATCCTCATCATGGAGCAATGGAATAAGATTAAAGGCAAATGTTGTTCGGCTTCAAGTGATTTTACGAGCCGATAGATGTATCTCACTAAAGCATGCTTTTCCTGTGAGGTAAATGCCTTGCTGCTTTTATTTGTTATACGGCCCCTTTATCATTTTCCAGTGGATAGAGATATTAACTTGATCATTCGGGCTACTGTATTTGCCTCACTGTTTTTAATCACTCTTGTATTAGTGTTTCTGCCTGTTTGGTGACGATGAATATGTGATTCTCACTAGACTTCTATTGTGAAACAAACAACAAGTCTTTCAAAAAAAACTTAGAATTTATAATGTTTTAGTTTCGTTCAGATTGGTTTTGTAATACTTTGGTAAATAATTGTGACTTGAGCATTTGCAAAACTTGTTCGGAATAAGCCGTCAAGGATAAATAATATTGTAGGGGTACTCAGTTTTTGGTGCTAGTTTTGATCCAGTAGTTTAGCTTTGTGCCTTTGTATTGTTTTTGTAGCCAATTTTATATAACATCCAAAGACGTGGCAGGCTCACTATTTTACTTTGCAGGTTTACTGTATGCTGAAGTATTTCTTTCTCTTTTGGTGCTTTGAATAAAGCTAGTTAATGAATCATATAGTAATTAGATTATGTCAAGGAGTCATTGGATTTGTGGATGAACAGGGGTACGGATTTAGTGATTTAGTGAACAATTTGTTTGGACTTTGGAAGCAAATAAACATGTTTCAATGTGACTTCTTTCTCATTTGAACATTATGGTGGTTTGTCATTTTTTTCATCAAATCACGAGAATTTTCTGGATAGATGAATAAATCAAAAACACTTGCTATTTAGCTCAATTATACTCGCTTACTCCACTACTGCAGAGTTTTAGCTGTACTGTGATTAGATTCTGATGCTCAAATACTCAATGCTTAACTAGTCTTCCCTCTTTTACCTCTTTACTTCAATTTGTTTGGCTTTATACTACAATCTCAAAAGATATCAAGCAGGAAATTTTTGCTAATACTTTATGTTTCTTTGCTTCATAACAGTAGTTCTTCGTTATTCTGGTCAATGGTCTCATCTTCTTTGACTTCTGTAGGTTTGCTTTTAATGTCTACTTCTCATAGTCCATGTCTATTCTCTCATAAGTTGACTCAAGTGGCTTACTGCTGCAGGCCAGTACCTGGATGTGTGCGTGATTCGAAAGTGAAATCGTTGCAAATCTCATCCTTTAAAGGAAACACCCAAAATGACAAAGCTGGAGACTCATCAAACAAACCACCATCACCCAAAAGTTCAATCAAAATATCCCTTCTCCCACAAGAAAGAGACAAAGATATACAAGAGTCTCCCAAAGCTCCAGAGACCCCAGTATCTTGTGCATCTGAATCAAACAAGAGCATATCTCAATCTCAGACTATACGTGAATTATTCTTGAAATGGTTGAGTCTTCTGCAAACAGGAGCTGCCGCTGAAACTGGAGATGATGTCCTGGAAAAATCAGCTCAAGTAGACCATCTGGCAGAGGGAAAGGCAAGCAACTCTAAGGAAAGAGGTGAGGCTCTAAAAGTGGTTTTGTGCTACTTTCTGGGACTGGATGCAGCAGTAACGGTTCCCTTACTAATATTGTAAGTATATGGTCTATGCTTGAAGCTTTTCGTTACCCCTCAAACTGTATTTTGCTTTGATGTTTTTTATATTATCTGACACTGCATTAACGCTGAAAATTAACAAACTGAGTATGTTTCTTTCTCCTCCCCTCAAACTATATTCTCCTTCGGTGGATTTTATCTTATCATGTGCAAAGAGACAGTCAACTTTGTTCTTTAATCTTCCCCCCATCTCATGTATTCTCTATATTGATGATTCTCTCAGTCTTGGATATTTAGCATGTTTGGAGTGAGAATAACACATTAAGGGGGGACTAAAAGTCAAAGTTAATGAATGAAGCTGTTTATAGTAGGTTGTAAAGGAAAAGAGAAATAGTGATGGTAAGACTGCAAGGAAAATGAGGTCATGATGGTGTGATGATAAGGGATGGAGGGAAATTATTGAACTCATTTTGGGGGTAAGTGTTACCCTAGAGAGGTATTTAAAAATTAAGAAATGTTTCAAAATGGCTGTAGAAGTTTGTCAGTAGAATAGTTGATTAAATTCCATGTTGATTTAACCTTGGTGTCACATCTATCTGATGCATCTGAGTGGATTGAATTTTTTTTTTTTAGCACACCTTTTGTCATATCCATTCACATGAATGCACAACTACATTTGAATGTCTACCGGTACTGAGGCCTGTTTAGAAGTCCTGTGTTTAGAACAAATGATGAATCAATCTCTTTTACGGGGCCAAACGCGCAAACCTAAAGGCTTGGTCTTCCTGAAGGAAATGGCTTTGGGGTTGTGCCTAAGTTTAGTGTTCTGTGATTTGCTTGAAGCCACAAGTCACCCCTCCTTTGGTTAGGGATCTGAATATAGAAGAAGAAAGAAGGGGAGATTTGCATGAAAGACCTTACCATTATTATGGTAGTTTATGGAGATGATGACAATTCCATTTATCCCGAAGGAAAGAAAAAAAATAGAATAAAATGATGCAGGACTACTATTATGGAGAAAGAAGACTGTAAATAGAAAGTTACTTCATTATATGAATATGTGTGCTAAGATCTCAATCTACAAAAGGAACCAAGTCAAGAAAAATCATAGCAGATTTGCAACTCAAAGATATACTCGTATTGTATTGTAATTCAGAACTTAATCATATTAATCCATAACTTTCTTTTTCTGAGTGGTGGTTTCTCTTCCAAAGTGTTAATTCTCTGCATAACGGGATTACATCTCCTTGAATCACAGCGCTGCATTTATTACTCACTGATTAATTTGTTTCTCACTCTATTGTGCAAGTGTAGTAGATTAATTTAGGACTAAGGCTTTGATGTTGTTTTTGTTATTCCACCAATACCTTTATTCATTGATGAATAGCTTACTCTTGAGAAAAATTCCTGCTGAGCCCCTACCTTTTTGGTGGTGCATATGGCTAAGATGCTGAGACCTGTGTCTGAAAGGATTTTTAATCAGGCCCTAAATCTAATTTTTCCCATAAGTTTGCTTTTACTGATTTGCTTCAAAGTATGTTCTCTCCCTTTTAACTAGGTGTGAAAATTTTCTGATCTTCAAGGACAATTAGATTTGATAATATAATTTTTTGCTAAATTATAAACAGAACATAGATATGATTTTCTTTCTATAATGATAGTTGGAATCATTGTTGATGCTCATATTTTTCACATGGCGAGCAATTATTATGATTTATGATAATGTTTATGGATGCCTTCTTATATGTGAATATTATTATATTATGCAGCATTCCTCTCTACGTAGCTGTAAATGTGAAGTATGGAAGTCAAGTTTCAAGAGAATTGACCCCCTTGTGGGTCATAGGTCCCCTAATTGCCGCACTCTATGTTAAGTTGTTGCGCGGGATATTTGCTCTCTATGCTTTCTCCTTCAAGCAATCTGTGAAGATGATGAAAAATGTACCAACTTACTACTCAATAGTGTGCAACTACCTTGCGGAAGGGAAGCTTAAAGAAGACATCAACGTTCGATTTTGGGAACCGATTAACAACTTGAAAAACCTGGATTACATGGAGCTAATAATGGCTAAATGGAAGGTCTTCCGGGATTGGATGGTTGAGAGATACCTTGATTTTGTGGAATCTATATGGCCGCACTATTGCAGGACAGTAAGGTTTTTGAAGAGAGCTAATCTTATATGATTCTTATATGGTGGTTTCAACCGGAATGATGAAATTTAAAGGCCGAAAGAGATTGGGCTATTCAATTGCGCGTTATCTGGAGCTGCATGAGCTGCATGATGAAACTTGCATCTTTTCTTGCACAATGAGGATATGTAGGCAAAATTTAGTGTAAACCCATGTAATATTATTTTGTTTATCAGGATTGAGTGTTCAACTGTTTGGTGCCTCAATGCCTCCGCATTTAGGAGGATTTCTTTTTGACTCGATCCATAAGTTCCGAGGAAATCAAATTTTTTAAAGAAGTAATGAGTAAGCTTGACTAATCTTTTTTATGGCTGTATTTCTGGCTTTCTCCATAGTGTGCTTGTGGATTCTGTGCATTCTGTACAGTCGTACTTTGTTCTTTCTCTTGGAATTTCTGGGCTGCATGAAATGGCTTTTCCATCGTCCTATAGCTGTAAGCCTGTAACTGTAAAGGCTGTCTCAAAAACGACCAAAAAGCCTCTCTTTTCTTTCCCCCCTCTCTCAAATCCCTCTCTTATTGCACCTATTAATCTCCACCATTTATTTACAAGATTAACATTTGTTCCATCAAAAAATGAATATGATCGAGTTAATGTTGTGGTTGGGGACGACTGAGTGAGTTTATAATTTTTTTTTTTTTGGGTATTTTGTTAAATTGCTCATATCTTTAATTATGTATTAGTAAATTAATAGAACTTGTAAATTTGTAATGCATCAGAAATCATTTAGTCTACAATTTGGGAATTTGAAATTCAATTACCATGAATTTTCATTAAACTAATGAAGAAGTGGTAAATTATTTATCATGATGTGTGGGAACCTAAATGATTCCCAAGTGTTTGAATCATTTAATCTTGGTGAGATCCATTAGATAATTGCTTAGAACAAACAAAGTGATGAAGATCGTACACATATGCAAGTTTTTGAAAGAAAACCAATAATGCTTGATTAGATATTGAAAAGTTTTATAATCAGCCAACTCCGTCTAACAAATCATGCACTTAAAAATAAAATAAAATATTAAAAAAAGACTCGGTTATCTACTAAAACACTTGTCCTCATAAATTCTTGATGCTAAACATAGACCACTTGTAGCATTTGATTAACATATAAAGAATAATGAGTTAGGGAAGAGTTGGCTTTAATGAGGATTAAGTGAAAAGGAGTAGGAAATAGGAATTGTTTGGCGGGGGACCATATGAATAAATATATTAAAAAAAAAACCCAAGTGTATAGTCATATACTAATATATTTATGCACTTATATGCTAATAGAAGCAATAATATATAACCGTCAAAAACGTCAGTCAAATTTGTAAAGATAATCAAGTAAGTGGTTGTTTATTTGTTGTATGTGTTAATATGTAAGTGATAGGGTCCCACATTTCATAGGTTCCGTAAATTGGTTCCTCTCTTTCCTTCCGCTACTCGACACGAACTCATCATCTGCTCGATCTCTCTTATCATTCATTCTTCACCTTTACAACTCTATTATACATTGTTTTTGTTGTAATATTATATTATTACATACATTCTTAATTATCCTCATTTTCGATCATGCCTTCTCTACCTGAGTAATTCATAGCTTTTGCATTTTAAAGTAGACGAGATTTGATCTCAGGTCGGAAATATTTCGCTTACTGCATTTTATTGTTATTGTATTTGCAGGTGTTTGGTGCAGATGGTGTATAGAAAAAATAAAAGTGGTCCGACTGCAGCTGAGGGGATGACTAGTAGCAACAATCACACAAGTAGTAGTAGTAGCAGCATACATAATGAGGAAGACAGTTGGACTTGGGGTAACCCAATAGAGTGTTATGCATGCACTCAAGTGGGTGTTCCAGTCTTTCATTCTACCAGCTGTGATCGAACTGGACAGCCTGAATGGGAGGCCTCTGCAGGCTCCTCCCTTTATCCGACTCGAAACCGACCTGACGTGATGTCCCGGTCAAAACAGGCCCGTGGGAGTAAGCGGAGTCATCACCAGCAGAGACGTCCCTCGGGCCTGTTTGGTCCTATAGTGGACCCCAGGACGGACCAGGTACGGAGATGGAATAGAGTAATCCTTCTGGCACGTGGCGTGGCGTTAGCTGTTGATCCTGTGTTCTTCTATGCACTGTCCATAGGCCGAGGCGGTTCGTGTCTGTACATGGACGGGGTCCTAGCAGCGGTTGTCACCATAATTCGAACGTGTGTGGACGCTGTTCACCTGTGGCATGTGTGGCTTCAGTTCCGGCTGGCGTACGTGTCTAGGGAATCGCTGGTTGTTGGCTGCGGAAAGCTGGTGTGGGACCCACGTGCTATTGCTACACATTATGTACGTTCTTTGAAAGGCTTTTGGTTTGATCTCTATGTCATCCTTCCTATCCCACAGGTATGCATGAACTATGAATTGTGTGATTCCCCTTTGCTTCTCTTTTTTTTTTTATTGCCAAGTGGCCTTGCAATTTAAAAACGGACATGATATGTAACAAACTCCACGTGAATTCGGCATGTTAATTTGTGTCAATGATTTGTCGCGTTTCAATTATTAGGTTGGCTCAACACTACCGATTTATCATCAAATGAATCTTGTCGGGTTAGAGAGGTTCAGTTCAACTAAAACACGACTAGGCTAGAGTGCCAAACCCAATTGACTACTCTTTTAGAGCGAGTCATTTTTATGGTTAAGCTTCTACACAATAATCCGTACATGCAAATTCGAATTATTGGCCTTTGGGGTCCAACGATTTTTTTGGCTTCACTGAATGATTACTATTTCAGTACTCACCATGTCATAGAAGTAGGACAGGCTAAATCCGCATTATATTACTTAAAGAACATAATCCAAGTTTAGTTATACTTAATATTATATTATATACTTAGGAAGTAAGATACGGAGTAAAATTTATGTAGAAGAATGTTGTATACTTGGTATTACTTTTATGTGTATATAGTTATATGGTATGGCATGCAAATATGCCGCAATACTGCTTATGTTTTGACAGCAGTAAGAATTTAATGTTGTACAAAGTTAGATAAAAATGACAAGTTTATGAGGGAGAGTATAAATGAAGCATAAGAAGTGCAGAATGGATGAAATTATGAATGAAAATGAGATATGCATTGCAAAGTTAAATGTGTATATAACAGCCAAAGGTACAAAATAGCAAGGGGTAGTATTGTGTAAGCCTTGTTGTTTCCTACCTACTGGACTGATAGTGACTTTGACTTGACATGTGGGCCCAATTTCAAGGGTATTATGGTCAAATCACTCACTTGATCTTGTCTCATTCTACAATGATTAGTAGGGAGGTATAACTGTATAAGGCTAGCTAGCTATGTCACAAACAGAGAAACTCAGAGTAGTTTTGGTGATATTTTGAGTTACAAATCTACACAATAGCTAACTCTGATGCAATGCTGCATTGATGCAGCCGTCTCACAACCTTTTGATAAGTCTGTAGTGTCTGAGTTACATTTTGTACTATAGAATGACTTCAACTTGATTCTGATTGGTGAAATAGCTAACTAGTGGCACCGTGCCCATTTGGTTTAGCAGATGCAATTATCTTTGATTAACATGTACATGTACAAATGTAAATTCACTTTACTAGGGAAAAATGTTCATTTCACCTGGTTGATGATTAGGTTAGAAAAATGGTTTAATTTATTAAACAGATCGAAATGATTATCTTTCATAAGAATGCACAAATATGTAAATTCACATGTACATGAACTCTTCTCATGTATTATAGTGGGGTCATAGCTAGCTGCTGTTCTTTTCATCCATCTCATACTGATATTTATAGTTAAGCATCAAAGAATGATTTCTCACTTGAATTGAGGATTTCAAAGTGTGTTAAATGATGTCAGATAATGTTGCTTTTCTTGTTATTTAATGGTTAAGGGGCAAACAGGAAAATTAACACAATTAATATGAATTATATATGCTTGTAGTTGGAAAAAAATTAGCCCTATATGAGATCATCTACTGATAACTGTTTCCAGCATGAAACTGTCCTGTTATCGCTTTGCTGATCCAATCTGACTGTCAAGATACCGTCGTAAGGAAATGATTCTTTAGACATTGTTGTACACTTGTACTCAATGAGTCTGACCTGAGCTCAAAGTGAATCTTATGCCAATTCCTTAAATCATCCAATAGCTATAACATCATAGTCAAATATTAATTTTAGTAGATATTAAATGGTTTTTCTGACTCAAGCAATGCTTGTATTGCACTGTAGTGAATTGTGGCAAACAAATTTAGTTGGAATCATATGCTTGAGTCTTAATGCAGCCGAGGACTTCTGAAATCGATCAGCTTGCTCAGATTGATCAATTTTCTTCTTTGATGCTAACAGGTTGTGTTCTGGTCAGTTGTACCGGCTTTACTCAGACAGGATCAGATAAAGATGTTGATGACATTACTTCTGCTTATTTTTCTTTTTCAATTTCTGCCCAAAGTTCACCACAGCATATCTTTAATGAGAAGAATGCAAAAGGTCACCGGATACATCTTTGGTACCATATGGTGGGGGTTTGGACTCAATCTCATCGCTTACTTCATTGCTTCTCATGTAAGCCACTCCATCAATACATGTGTTTCCTTTTATGTATGTGAACATCAACTTCAATTCATTTGCTTGTTTCACAATGTAATCTATGACAAGAATCATTTTCTTAATTCATCAGTTGCACTAAGGGTAGTTAGTAAGCAAATTTCACATCTTGTATTCTGATAAAGTTGTAATGAATAATATGCTTATTATATTGATCCATTCACATGGCACGCAGGTTGTAGGAGGGTGCTGGTATGTTCTTGCAATACAGCGTGTTGCAGATTGCCTCGTACAGCAGTGCAGCAAGAATGGTAACTGTGACGTTTCTTTGTCTTGCTCAAAGGGTATTTGCTACCAATTTTTTCAGCAACCAAGCACCATAGCAAGTTGTAATGCTAACTCCACTGTAAAGCGAATGTCATTTTGCTTGGATGATGACGGAGCTTTCAGCTATGGGATTTACAGTTCTGCTGTTCCTATAATATCTAGCAATGCCATTGTTATTAAGATCCTTTATCCCATTTCCTGGGGTCTATTTCAGCTGAGGTAACTTCAACAACACGTTGTGAGCTATCAGTCTAATACATAAAATAGAAGTTGATGTTTATATGTATCATATGTAATAGTATCGATCTTGCTGAGTGCTATACTGGATAACAATCCTTCAATTCGTAGAAGTCTCGTATAACTTGAGAAATCTTGATTTTGAGTTGTACTAGCTAGTTTGCGTAGTCATCTGTTCTGATAAAGCATTTAGGATGTGTGATGGTGATTTAATTTTATGCTGCATTATTTCAGCACTTTTGGCAATAATCTGACTCCAACAAGTCAATGGGCAGAAGTGGTGTTCTGCATGTGCCTTGTCCTTGGTGGCTTAATGCTTTTCACCTTGTTGATCGGAAACATACAGGTAATTATATAAGCTTGTTGCTTAATCTTTATTTTTCAGTCCCTTCAAATTTGTATGCATTTCTTTTGATTACCTCATCAAGTATGGCAATAATTATATGAACTTTCCCAAAGGTGTTTCTTCATACTGTTATGGCGAAGAAGAGAAAAATGCAATTGAGATGCAGAGACATGGAATGGTGGATGAGGCGAAGACAACTACCAACTCGTATAAGGCATAGAGTCCGTCACTTTGAACGTCAGAGTTGGCTGACTACAGGTGGAGTTGATGAGATGGACTTAATCAAAGACTTGCCTGAGGGGCTTCGCCGTGACATCAAACGCTATCTTTGCCTTGATCTTATTAAAAAAGTAAAACATATATTGCTCTTTATATCATAGTACCAACTTCAGACATCATTGATTAATAAATATTGCAAATAACTAGTTAATTAAGTGGTTAAATCTAGTTTCCCATTATTGGCAGGTTCCTTTATTTCACTGCTTAGATGATCTTATCCTTGACAACATTTGTGACAGAGTCAAACCACTGATCTACTGCAAAGGTGAAAAGGTAAATGTAGCTACCTAAATTCTATTGTTAACTAAACCAAAGGTCATTATGTACAAAGTCAAAGCATTGTTGAATGTGTGTCAACTGTCAAAGTGTATTTTCTAACTATGTGATGCTCCTATCAAACTAGATCATGAGGGAAGGAGATCCAGTACAAAGAATGGTGTTCACAGTTCGTGGTCGAATTAAAAGCAACCAAAACTTAAGCAAAGGTGTGGTAGCTATCGATATTCTAGAACCAGGGTCGTTCCTAGGGGATGTGCTTTTATCTTGGAGTCTTCGGAGACCATTCAGACATCAACTCCCAGCATCTTCAGCAACTTTCGAGTGTCTTGAACCAACAGAAGCATTTGGACTCGATGCACCTGATCTGCGTTACATCACCGAACACTTCAGGTACAAGTTTGCTAATGAGAGCCTTAGGCGCACCTTAAGGTACCATTCTTCTACTTGGAGGACTTGGGCAGCAGTCAACATACAGCTTGGTTGGCGCCATTATGTCAAAAGGACTAGAGGTTCTCTACTTACACATGCTGCCTCACGCGCTGGTGATACTGAGAAACGCCTTCTTCAGTTCGCTGCTATGTTTATGTCTATTAGACCTCATGATCATCTTGACTAAAAACCCATGGATTTTGAGATTTGAGGTTGTTTCTTATTTCTAGTTCTTTTCCTCTCTTCTTTTTTCCAATTTTGATTTCAACAGTACACAATTGCATATGGAATGAGGGGTAAGGAAAACTATTCAATAAGAGAATATGAAGTTTGAACCATCCGTTGATTTCAATAAGAGAATGATGTTCACTTTCTTCTTAACCTTTCATCATATGGTAGTTCTTCCTCTAACTATAAATCCATAATACTGACCCTGATGTGTGAGCTTCCACTGTTGACTTTCGTAGTCTTGCGTAACCATCTATACATCGTAGTTGGTCCATGTTAGTCTCTTATTGCGAATATATTATACTAGGTATATCATTTGTTAACATATTATATGCTTCGTAATATAAACCATGCTCATAACTTATTCGAGTATGTCTTACACTTTCTCTTCATATATTCATTTCTATATCAGATCTTGTGCAACCTAACCACAAATAGTATATCTGTACATACCACGTGATCTTGTCTTGAATTAACCTGGTCGTCTATTAAATCATCCATAACTGTTGAAATTTGTTACGAGTAGGAAGAGACATGAATACTTGATATTTTTGTTACATTGAGGAATTATTGTATGGAATTTGGAGAGCACATGAGACTCTGACAATTCTAGTCATGATGTTTTCCGAGTATTTTGTATCTTTATATCAATATATGTGTTGAGAAAGCAACGCTGTTACCTTTGAGAGTCTGTTTACTGTTTACTTCAGCTGAACTGAACTGATTGGAGTTTACCTGAAAGTTTTTTATAAAGGATTAATGAATAGCTCAGCTAAACTGAACGGATTTTAAGCTGAGTTATTCACCACCACAACATTCCATGGCTGAGAACTGGTGAAGCCTAGATTGAAAGCAGAGTTTTACCAACGTTAAACCAAAATTAACAACCAAAGTTGTCAAAATTTTATTTAAAAACATGTTTACTCTTATTGTTATATTGAAAAACAACTCAAATTTTAGTAGCAAATCATTAAAAATATCAATAGTAACACTATAGGAAATGACAAGCAACTCGAATATTGCCATAGACAAACAATAAACAGGACATCCTTAAAATAGTGAACTCTAGACAGCATCTACCTATTTGTTTCATTTATATACACATTTATCAAACATCTACACTTCTCCATAGTTTAACAACCAAAAAAAAGTAAATAATAATAATACATGTATTTTTGGGTTGGGATCTGCAGCTGAAATTGCTCAACGAATACCTTTATATACGTCAAAAAGAAATTCTAAAGAAGAGAATTCAAATTTTGCATCTTTTGCTCCGCTTATCGACCTTTGGTATACCCTAAATTTGATTGGCTAGGAAGATTTAATCAATCATTTGCACATCAGTTGTTGGGGTTTGTAATGATACTTTCGTGCTTTGCAACTGTATACCATCATCCTGGCTCCCAGTTGCTTGGCTCCTGATGAATTCGTCAATTCTTGCCTTAAGCTTATTATCAGGGATCAACATGTCCGGACTAAGTGGTGAACGATTGAAAGGATCAGTCTGCAGCAAAGACATGACTTAAGAAAACTAGAATAGGGGACAATACAGTTATTAGCAATGTACAAATGAAGCAAAAGATTAGTTACACTATCACTGAGTAGATGCCTCAAGATGACAGGACGATCCAGGGTGACTCTTGAGGAGGGCAATATAACTGGGTCCTTCATCAGAGTATACTGCATTAAGAAACAGGTATAATCAAAATCTTGCTATAAGATCAATATCTTAGAACCCGGATGCAAATTTCTTGCATCCACCCCTCTCCCCTCCCTCCCTATATAAAACACTCTTTTACAAAAATAGAAATAAAATACCTGAATTGGGTCCAAGAATTCATCAGGAATATCACCAAGAGCATTCTCAGCATCCATGGCTTCAACAGCTGCAGATTTGGCTTTAGCACCAAGTTCAACAAACTCTTGTATAATCCTTTCATCCTCTCCTATCCTTCTCAGCACATCAGCTGCAGCACTAAACAACTGGAAAAGGAGGAGAGATTTCAAATTAGAAGATTTCAAAACAACAATAACAGTATTACTCATCAAAAATGAACAGTTTTAGAGCAGAACCTGTTCATTATATGACCGACCATCCCTTGAAATTGCAGCAGGGAAAACATTTCCCTCATCTCCCCTTGCCAAATGAACATATATGTTGACAATCTAGACAAAGAAAGCCAAGAATTCAAAGGTCATCTTTCATTGTTGAACAACCTACATTCTTAAACTACAAAAATTGCATTGGAAATTTGGAACATACATAGGTAGAATTTGTGAATAAACTAACTTGATATGATCGACAATGTGATCAACATATGCCTTTCATACTTCAAGAAATATAATAGTGGTGCTCTTATTAATAGGTCTCAACAATACATCTAGGAGCAATTCTTTATCAAGTACCTTCCCAAATCAGAACATGAGGCTATTCCGACCTTTAACCCAGAGAACTGATCATGTTAAAAACCCTAAGTATAAATATAATTCCGAGTCTAGGGAAAAAAAAAATCCTTACGCAAAAAATACGGTCTCGTTTGCTAATTTTTAACATCTAAAAATTGTCACTTTACTAAAATAGTACCTTTTGCGTATTAAAAAATGTTGATTGTCACTTGTCGCACTCATAGGATAAGAAAATTATAATTCAGGAAACACCATCGTTTTATGCTTCCGCTGTCTCTTAGGTTTGATCTCTTAGATTTGATCTATATCATATTAATAAAAGGTTGGCCATAATTAAATGAAGACATCGACAAGCTACTCAAGGAACAAACGTGGCGTCTATTTTGCATAAGTTTGAACTCTTGTTGTTGGCTTAATTTTTGTCATTTTAATAAAAATAGTAGATGTGACTAAAAAAACATCAAAACGGCTCCCAACATGTTGAACAACGACATCCAAAACTTTCTTGTGAATCTCGTGTCAGATCGTACACAATCTAACTTGGTAATCCAAAGTGTTTGACCACATTCGCCAGAAATAACTTGGCTGCCTCTTTGGTGCTCCAACGATCACCGTCGTGTATCACGGACCAACGCTGGACCACACCTTCACCATTGTGTGAGCAAGTGATGTGTCATGCCTAGGCTGCTTAAAAGTGGTCTCACAAACCACCATCACCTGATGAATCTTGAATTTTGTTCTCGAACTGCCATAATGTTATATCACATTCCCAACTAGTTTCTGCAGGGGGGAAGGAACACCAAATACTTAATTCTCCGATTGTTCTTGCTTTGTCCCACAACTCTATTATCCATGATCCTCTCCGCATCCCTTTCAAATAGTTCGATGGTTTCTCTTCGAAATTTGGTTGAGAAGCTCACATGAAAGGGTAGATGAACCTTCAACTGCTTCAGAAGCTTCAAACCTATAAGCCATTGCTCCCACATTCTATATAACCTTAAACAAACCATTGTATCTTGAAATCAAAGCACGTTGTACCGACTTGGTGCTGATCCATTTCGCCATAACCTTAATTTTGTTAGAGGTGTGAAGCTTTCTTAAGGCTGTCATGTGCCTCATCCACAGCTCGCTAGCAGCAACCTAATGTGTTGGTGGCAACCGACTTTCTTATTTTGTTTGACTATATCATGTGAAGTCATTGGTTGCCAATCCATCGCAACTTCAAAGGGATTCAAGCCCAACTGAACTCTTGTGAAGACTGTAGCAAAATTGTGCGGTCTCTAATAGTTTGCCCAATTCTTCTGCAAAGTCATAACATAATGACGCAAGTATTACTCAAGCAAGGCTTTGTGCTTGCTCTAACCGTTTTTTTAGGATGAATTGCAGTAGAAAACATCAAATCAGATCCCTGTGTTAAACACAAAGTCTAAAACCTTCCTATGAATTTGGAGTCACGATCGCTCACGATCTGACTTAGTAATCCGAAGTATTTGACCACATTGGCCAGAAACAAAGCTGCTACAACAAACATCGCATACTTCGAGAACCTGTCTAACACCACCGCTATGGACCATTTACTACCAACATCTAGGAAACCTGATATGAAATCCATGGAAATTAACACCCATGGCTTCTCGCCAATAGGCAAGGGTTGTAGACAGTGTTACCTAGTTCCCTAAACTACCCGCGAACTATAGGTAGCGAATTATGGACGGTTTTGGTTTATCTTTACCCTATTTTAGGCAAATTGCGAATTATAAAAGTGAACTAAAGGGCGAACTAGGTAACTTTGACCTGCTTCACTGAACTGCATTGCTTCTCTGTCTTGTCAACTTGACACAAATGACATGATTTGACATAAGCGTTTCAACTTCCTGTCACATCTTTTGCCTAAAGTAACTCTTTTCCAGGAACGATTGTGTCCTCTCTCTTCCAACCCAATTGAGAAACCCAAGATAAAGAGAGGACACAAGTTCTCCTACAGGCTACAACCCTTCTAAAACCCTTGCCAGTTGGCGAGAAGCCATGGATGGTATTTTACATTAATTTAATATCAAATTTCCTAGATGTTGGTGGTAAACGATCCACATTGGTGGTGGTAGAAATTTTTTTCGAAGTATGCGATATTTGTTGCAGCAGAGGAAGCCAAATATTTTCCGGCAATATGGTCAAATACTTCGGATTACCAAGTCAGATTGTGAGCGATCTTGACAACAGATTCACTCAAAGGTTTTAGACGGTGTTGCTCAACATTTTGGGATCCGTATTGATGCTTTCTATTGCGAATCATCCTCAAACAAATGGTCAAAGCGAGCACATCACCTTGCTTGAGTAGTACTTGCGACATTATGTCACGACTTCGCAGAAGAATGAGAAGGAACTCCTAGAGACCGCACAATTTTGCTACAATCTTCACAAGAGTTCAATGACAGGCTTGAGTTCCTCTGGAGTGGCAATGAGTTGGCAACCAATGACTCCATATGAGATAGTCAAGCAAAATAAAGAAGTCGGTAGCCATCAGCGTACCGGTTTGCCGCTAGCCATCAGCGTATCGGTTTGCCGCTAGCCATCAGGAGTTGCAGGATGAGGCACAAAACATCCTTGAGAAGCTTAGTTTTAAAAGCGAGCATCTAGGCACAGGGGACACCAAGGCGCTAGATTTGGGACTTGGGGCTCCAGAATGCAGAGGCGCAACTTGACCTAAAAGGCACACTAAGGAGCACCTCAAGGGTGTTTTTGGGAATTTTTTTTTTACTTTATTTTTTTGGGCGCAAGGCACACACCCTTTTGTGCCATTGAAGCGGCTCACGCCTTTTAAAACTAAGTTGAGAAGAGAAGGCCTGTAGAGTTCAATGTTGGTGACAAGGAATTATTGAAACTATAGAAATGGATCACCACCAAGTTGGTACAACGTGCTTTGATCCCAAGATAGGATGATCTGTTTGAGGTAATAAAGAATGTGGGAGCCGCGGCTTATAGGTTGAAGCTTCCTAAGCGGTTGAAGGTCCACCCAACCTTCTACGTAAGCTTCTTGAAACTATATCATGAAGATGTCCCAGGACTACATCCAATTTCAAAAAGAAACCCTCCAACCTTTTGACACGACAGGGATGCTGAAAGGATCATGGATCAAAGAGTTGCATAATAAAGCAAGAAATATCGGAGGATTGAGTACTTAGTGTTGTGGAAAGGCCTTCTTCCCTAAAGAAGCCAGTTGGGAACATGACATAACATTATAGCAATTCGTGGACAAGATTCAAGACTATCTAATGAGGGCATCAACCTCATCAAGTGGGGGTGGTTTGTGAGATCACTTTTAGGCGGCCTAGGCACGGTAGGTGCTCACAAAATGGCTAAGGTGTGGTTCAGTGTTGGTCTACGATGCACGACGGTGATTGTTCATCCTCAAGTCTGAGGTTCTTGGGCTTAAGAGTGTTCAAACTCTCATGGGGAATGGGAATAGGTACAATATATGTGTCATGTATCTGCAGCATTGGCTTATTGTAAATTTAGGCTACTATAAGGGATGCCCTCTGCCTTGGTGCCGGCAAGGCTGGTCCAAGGGAGGTCCCATGGGGTCGGCTTGTGGGCATGTTTGGCACATAGCACGTCTAGGTAAAGCATGAGAATAAGTTATGGAAAAAGGTTGTGGTTGGTCGGTACTTGGTATTATGGGGTTAACGTGGATCATAACTCGGTGCATCGTCAGAAGGAGCTATGCTCCATATGCTTGTGTCCTTACGAGTTGAAGCTTGCATGAACGCTTGTGTGGGAAAAGGCACATTGGTTAGGAGGATCTCTCATCAAACGATAAGTAGGTGTGTCCGTGATCGTTGGGAATGTGACGTGGCTCTAATGGATCAGAGTTAAAGATCTTAACCAAAATCTCTTTTCAACCAAAATCTCCATATGATGATAAAGTTTAATACTGTGGACCAATTCTAGTAGGGCCAAGCTTTAGCTCCTTAGCAAACACCCACACGTTCCCCCCCCCCCCCCCCCC
>PYUH01000185.1:5634440-5696344 GCA_016808085.1 Suaeda aralocaspica | reverse complement strand
AGTGTGGGTGCTTTGCTACAGAGATAAGCCCCTGTGGGGGCCCCTTTTACTTTTTTTTATATGGCACACAGTTAAACTTATATATCATTGGAGATTTGGTTGAAAAGAGATTTTGGTTAAGATCTAACTCTGATCCATTAGAGCACAGTCCAATTAACGATCCGGAAACTACCGTCCTACTTATCGTTGATAGAGAGACCATCTCTCCTAACCAATTGTGCCTTTATCCCACACACAGGTCATGCAAGACTTCAACTCTAACCAAGCGAAGGCACAAGCCATATGGACGATATGAGCTCCTTCTGACGATGCACCGAGTTATGACCACGTTAAACCCCATAATTACACAGTATCCCGACCAACCACAACCTTTTTCCATAACTTATCTCATGCTTTACCTAGACGTGCTATGTGCCAAACACTGCCAAAACCGACACCATGGACCCTCTGGACGCTCCCGGGCACACGCGCACCCACCAAGGCCAGAGGGTCACATATTAGTAGCACTTAAATTTACATAACCAATGCTGCAGATACAGACACCTATATTATATTACTCATTCCCCACCCTGAGAGTTGTGACAACTCTTAAGCCCAAGAACCTTAGACTTGAGGATGAACAATCACCGCCTGCTTGCATCGTAGACCAACACATGAACCAACCTTAGCCATTTTGTGAGCACCTACCGTGCCTAGGCCGCCTAAAGTGATCTCACAAACCACCCCCACTTGATGAGGTTGATGCCCCATTAGATAGTTTGAATCTGTCCACGAATTGCCATAATGTTATGTCATGTTCCCAACTGGCTTTCTTTAGGGAAAAGGCCTTTCCAACACTAGTACTCAATCCTCGAGATTTTTTTTATTATGCAACTTGATCATGATCCTTCAGCATCCCCCGTGTGTCAAAGGTTGGAGGGTTTCTTTGAAATGGAGTGTAGTCCTGGGACATTCTCTGATATAGTTCAAGAAGCTTACGTAGAAGGTTGGGTGGCCTTCAACCGCTTAGGAAGCTTCAACTATAAAGCCGCGGCTCCCACATCTTATACCTCAAACAGATCATCCTATCTTGGGATCAAAGCACGTTGTAACAACTTGGTGTGGATCCATTTCTATAGTTTATAATTCCTGTACCAACATGAACTACAGGCCTTCTCTTCTCAACTTTTTTTTAAAAGGCGTGAGCCGCTTCAATGGCCAAAAGGGTGTGGCCTTGCCCCAAAAAAATAAAGAGTAAAAAAAAATTCCAAAAACACCCTGAGGTGCTCTTAGTGTGCCTTTTAGGTCTAAGCTGCGCCTCTGCATTTTGGAGCCCCAAGTCCCAAATCTAGCGCCTTGGTGTCCCCTGTGCCTAGATGCTCGCTTTTAAAACTAAGCTTCTCAAGGATGTGTTTGTGCCTCATCGCAACTCCTGATGGCTAGCGCAAACGACTACGATGAGGCTAGCGGCAAACCGGTCGCTGATGGCTACCGATCTTTTATTTTGTTCTTGTATCTCATAGGAGTCATTGGTTGCCAACTCCTTGCCACTTCAGAGGAACTCAAGCCTGTCATTGAACTCTTGTGAAGATTGTAGCAAAATTGTGCGCTAGGAGTTCCTTCTATTCTTCTGCGAAGCGTGACATAAGTCGCAAGTACTACTCAAGCAAGGTATGTGCCGCTTTGACCATTTGTTGAGGATGATTCGCAATAGAAAGCATCAATACGGATCCCAAATGTTGAGCAACACCGTCAAAACCTTTGAGTGAATCTGTTGTCAAGATCGCTCACAAATGATTGGTAATCCGAAGTATTTGACCATATTGCCGGAAAATATTTGGCTTCCTCTGCTGACCACATATAGCATACTTCGAAAAAAATTTCCTCACCACCAATGTGGATCGTTTACCACCAACATCTAGGAAATTGTATAAATTAATGTAAAATACCATCCATGGCTTCTCGCCAACTGGCAAGGGTTTTAAAGGGTTGTAGCCTGTGAGAACTGCTCTCTTTCTTGGGATTTTCTCATTGGGTGTGGGTAAGGAGAGAGGACAGACCATACGTTCCTGGAAAAGAGTTACTTAGGCAAAAGATGTGACAGAAGTTGAAACGCTTATGTCAAATCATGTCTTGTGTCAAGTTGACAAGACAGAGAAGCAATGCAGTTCAGTGAAGCAGGTCAAAGTTACCTAGTTCGCCCTTTAGTTACTTTTATAATTCGCAATGCCTAAAATAGGGGTAAAGAAAACCAAAACCAGTCCCTACTCTCCAACTTGAAAACACTAGTACACAAGCCGCCAAGAAACACCGAATCCTTCTTCTGCAACACAGTGGCTGCGGCAATATAGACTACCCCCTAGCCCCCCACGTTCCCCCCCCCCCCCCCTCTCCAAAATGCTCTCCAAGAAAAGGAAAGAGTTCAGATTAATTGTACCCTTTGTGATCAAACAAGAAAATGCTGACCTGTTTAAGCAAATGTTTTGGGCGGAACTCATACTTCTCAGGATCCTTCAAACTAAGAGACTTCCTTTGGGGGCCCACAAGTTGCAGCAAAAAGTAATTGAGCATGCTAGCAACTCTTTCCACCTATATGCAAATGAGGCACTTAATTAGACAAGCCAGACAATTTCTGACAATAACCAATCATGTGGCTTCAATATTTAAACAAATGTAGGCAGATAACAAAAATAAATATAGAAATAAATACCATCTCTGAAAGGAGGAATGGCGATGTAATCTGTTCTGAAGTGAAAGCCAGCAAACTAACATCTTCATTTGCCAATTTCATATCAATTCTTATGATCTGAAGAACCAAACGTCCTTATTTAGGTAGGTAGCAAAGATTACAGTTATATAAGGAGTAGTAAAGAATAGCTGGAGAAAAAATTCTCAAATTGCATAAAAATAAAACAAACATTTTCTTGGGACTGGAATTGTCGAGTTCTCTCCTGCCTCTCTTGAGCAGGTCTTTGTTCCCATTCAGCAGTATTGGACATCTCAGCTTCCAGTGTTTTCAGTTCAAGGATTTTATTAAGACTTTCATCAAGGAGGTAGATGCTGTCGTTTATCAAGAAATTTAAGAAATTAAGGTAGACACCTTTTTCTTCCTCCTTTGCAATCTGGATAAAATGTGTAATCCTGAATGTTAGAAAAGGTGTCACAAGAAAAACTGATTACAATATTACCCAAGGTGCTTCTGTACCCGTCTCCAAACATTACGATGACTAGGAACCTGCCATAGGTATTCCAAAAGCTCGGCAATATAGTGACGGATGTTAAATTTGTCATAGAACTGCATGCAAGAAAAAAACAAAAGGCTTTATCAGAGGTTCGCTTTTAGCACAAAAATCTACAGACTCAGTATACCAATTGCAGAATACACTTCTCAGTCAAATCAAAATGACAGTATCATCATTCGTGAACAAACTTCGTTTACTATCGCAACTTACTCCCTCTCAATATAAACTCCCCACTATTTTCCATCACATACTCAACATAATGTCAACATCCTTATTAAACTATGACCCCAAAAGAAGTATGAAGTTTAGTTGAGAACAGAGAGTGAATAACCTACCATTTTCCCCCCTTTCTAGTTTTAGGTTAGATGGTAAAGAGGGCTGATCAAGAAAAGTTTGTAGAAACTAGAAAGTGTCAGAAGTCTATACAGTAATTTGATTTTATTTGTTGAGCATTACTTGACAGGGAATATCCAGTTACTAGGGAAACATTTCATATTTAGAAAGGACAGATAACGGCAAGTTGAAAAGAAACACTTGAAATACGACAAACCTCCAAAACTACAGTTTTTTTTCTAATTCGAAACCAGAGGACTGTCATACACCAAGGCCCTATACTTTTGAACTTATTTCCAATTGAAATAAGTTCTGGTCAGTTCATTTTAGTGACTTACGAGTCTGCATTTTTTACGAGATTTTTTATATTTAGTTCAGTTTAGCACGCTCAAACAAGTTCAAAAGAACAGGCCTATTCAGAAATCAAGTGATGCAAACCCCATATCTAGAGATTTTCATCACCCTTTAGCATCCTAAAATTCAGCAACATATACACAAAAAACAACATACAAAAAATGACTGTATACTACAATTTAGAGAGGATAAAAAACCTAGTCAAGTCTTCTTCACTCTGCTAAAGCATATAGTAATTCCCTAACTGACGCATGACACGCCCTTTTCAGCATGGATATTATCCTATCTACTCCTTTTGACCCTTGGACTTCAATAGTGGAGCTGTTTCCAGGACAGGGGGCATCTAAATCATTCTTATCACACAATCCTATTCCAATTATTATTTTTATAGTATTGAACGAGAGTCCCTGTTCCTTCACGGTCAAGATATTAGAGCACAGTGCAAGCCCAAATTGCAATTAATTTTGATCTTACAAAGATCAAGATTTTGCCCAACTTTCAGCTTTCTCTTTAGCAAAAAAAGGTAAACCTATACCAGCAATGGGGCAAGTCCACAACCAGGAAAAAGGAAAAACAAAACAGTGGAGGCCAAGCAAAAGGGAAAAAAGAAAATTAAAGGCAGATGCCACCAAAGACTACAACTTCCTAGATCACATCAGCAGAAACTAGCAGAGAATCACCTGTGTATGAGAACCCGTGAATTCAATGTCAACGTACAGCTTTAGTAGATTCTTGACAAGATATTGTAGAGACAATTGGTGTCCTTCAAATAGACTAGCTGTGGCAGAAGAGCCACTAAAAATACAGTAACACAGATGATAAGAATGACAGGTATAAAAAAAAGAAAATGAAAAGGGATGCCTATTACTGAAAGAAAACCTGCAAGGGCTTGAAAAATTGTACAAAATCTAAAAAGGTTATAATAGATACCTCCTACGAGGCATCCAACAGTTCAACACTTCCACCATTTTTGATCTCAAATACGGATTTCTAATGTATTCAGGGCTAGCCATAAACATGATGATGAAGTTCATAAAATCATCCTAGAAACAGAAAAACAAAAGACAGTGAGATAAGAATTTATAGAAAACGAAGGCATCGTTAGGAATAAACTTCACCAGCTGCTTACCAATATAACCCCATCCAAAGCTTTTGGGATTCGAGATGAGAATATCAGCAATTCCATAGTATCCTCCACAAAATGTTCAGGCATACAAGCAAACTCCATCGGGCAAGTTGCTGGCAGGGGCAGTTTAAAACCACCGACCAGGCCAACCAGCCAAACCACCATTAACCGGCAAAAAGACAAAGCATGCTGAATAAGTCCCCCATCCTGCAAAACAAAACAAGTGATTCAACAAGTAACCAACTGAACACGAGGCATAAAAACAAGCACAATTGTTTTCAGGAACGGCACAGTTTCACAATAATGCCACCATATGGGAACAACAGTCATTTTAGTTGAGCTAACAGAAAATGTGCATAGGGTTCTTTAGAAGTTATTAGAGCTGGCTGAGCAGAGTTGAAATATACTGAAAATCAGAGAAAGGAGGCATACCCTAACTATTTGTGCCTCGTAACACAATTTTTCTTGTGAATATGATTCAATCTCCTTTTCAAGGCGAGCTATATCCACTTCCAACTGGTGTGTAGGAGTTTGCTCATGCATGGCCTTTAAGGAAGCCAGTGAATCTTCAGATCTTGAAATATCCTGAAAGAGTAGGAATCAGAATGAACTTCATTGTCAAAAAAATAAAATTATTAAGAAGAGGGAGAGAGAGAGAGAATCAGAGTAAATTCTATATAATCCACAGGATGATCAATATCAGCATGTCAAGTATTGAAATGTTATCTGCAAATAAGACAAGCCTACACAATCAATGCCACTCAAAATGAATAGATTTTTACCTGAACTAGATGCTTAAAGTCAGAAAATGCTTTCAGTAACCCCAAATTAAGAACCCTTGCTGTCATGAAGAAACATTCACAGATGAAATTGTATTTAACTTTGTCACCACAACTTGACGCTGATCTCGCATTCTGGACAGGAGATCCACCAGAATTACTGCCAGAACCAGTGGCTTCTAAAGATGTCATCAGACGATTGTCTTTAACACTATTCTCAGTGGAACCATCTGATTTTCCACTATTAAGCTCAGAAATATAAGCGGAAACTTCTTCTGAAGAAGCATGCAGTGCTGTGAGTCCTCTGTGAATATTAAACCACAAACGAATGTCAGGATGACATGAATACTTATAAAGCCAGAGTAAAATTTCACACAAATATGGTTCTCACCTTAAATCCAAACGATTGCTGTGAAATACATAGCTAGGATCGATTTTACCCCGTTTAGTGAGATTAGCATCTAAAAATGGCTCACACAACATAAGCATCACAGCACTAAGATTAACAAACATGCCAGAGCTTGCACATGTCAATGGATCAATCTGCATCCAGATATATGAAGAGCACAACTAAAGTAAGCCCTTGAAGATGACAATTTCTGACAGAACACATGATAAAGTAAGCAAGCACACAATGTGCATAAACATTAACAGAAAAATAGCCAGACTTAGCACTATATCAATGCAGCTGTTGCAGATTACAGAAGATAGATACCTGTAAATGTGCCCTTGAGGCATTATTGTTGATCACTGCAGCTAAAAACTCAAGAACATTTTCTCGAGTATCTGATTTTTTCAGAAGACAAAGAACAGCTTCATGTAGACCATCATACAAATTATTCATCACAGTCTTTATGGTAGTGAATGACGATAGTAGATCAGCTGGCCGGCGAGTAGATGATTCAGAAAAACACTGCTGACTAGTTAAATCAAACAGAAAAAAAAAGTTTCATCAGTATTTCAATTTATGCTGTATAATAGCCAACAAGAAAATGTAAATACACAATAACTGCAGCCTCACATCAATTTTTCACCACACTAAAGTTTGTAACAAGAAAGCTATAAGAAACATATGGAAGCTGCAAATATGCTTAACAACTACAAGTCTAGAACCAATGAGCTCTGCATATTTAGCTAAAGTCTTGCCACATTGTAAGTTTTTGACAACCTGTGAGCCAACAGGATTGGAAATATTTAATTTCAAAAAAAAAATAAAGGAAAGAAGAGAAAGTCTCGTGTTCTTCAGTATTTCCTTCAATCTACAATTTCGAATGAAAATGTTTGTACTTTAACAAGCACCATGAAAGTCTAGTTTTGGTCAATGATACAAATACTGTCAATGTCAGAAAATAACCAGCACAAGCTTGAACCGAAAAATGTTTATTTCGAAGGAAATTGAGACATGTTCCCGACCACAGCTTGTTATTTTCCTGTATACACAATACACCCTTCCAAGTTCCAAACAATAATCAAGTTGCATTAAAAGGCTATGTTTAGTAGACAACAGGCACCCTACTATTGGAAACTCGCAACACATGCATAACAGCTAGAAGAAAAGACAATACTCAAAGAAATACGGTCAATTTCCTGAGTGAGTATGGAGTTTTCCTTTATCCACAACTCCAGCAAAATATACAATATTCATTAAATCATTCTGTTTTGGTCATCAATACAAACTCTGTAAGCAATCAGGGTGCAAGTATACCAGAAGTCCAGAACAAGAGAGGTTGATTCCAAAAGAAACATCAATTGTGTGAAAGAACTAGAATGAAGATTCTATATTTCTATCCATAAGGAGTATTGATAAAAAACTTCACTAATATATATTGTCTATAGGTTGATTAGGTTCGTCAAAAGCCATTGACCAAATTGTCGACCTTAAATTTATCAAGCAGCTCCCTATTACTGCTTTTATCATAATATCATAGGGGAAAGTACAGAAACAAGAAAGTCCTAGCATCAACATATGAACTACATAAAAAAAAGTCGTTTTGAATTGATCCTAACAGACAAGTGAGGGTGGACAGCAACTCAGAGAATCAAAGAGGCAACTCCAGGCAAGAACTAACAAAAATACATCTCACGAAAAGCACAAATGCAGTAAACCACTTAATTCAATCACAGACAAGGACTCAGTTATCATGCTTAAAACCAAATCAGACAAAACCTAATCATTTAGGCATAATAACATAGCACAAAAGGCGGAGTCTTTTACAACTACACCCACTGAAAATCAAAAACCAGTCACCAAACTGTAATAAGCAGCAGTATTCCACATTAAAAGCTTAAAAAAAAAAGTTTTTGCTTCATTAAGCACAAACATTATAAAAATGGAAACCCTAAACTATATTAGTATCCAACATTTTAGGCATTAGCTAAAAGCATTCGTAACCAAGATAGAGCACCAAAGCATATGATGACCAATAAATTAATGAGTAATGAGGTGATAAACTACTCACCCGACATCAGGTTGGCTCTTGAAAAGAGCAGTATCAGGCAAAGCACTGATATGAAAGAAAGGTCCCAAAATGCTGGCAACCTCCATAGCGCGTCCGTTAAGGAACGAGGCGGGCGGCATCCACCACTTATGAGTAACCAAAGCTTTACCCCCAGAAGGGACACTAAGCAAATACAACAAAGCCCTCAAAGGCTGCTGAAAATTCCCCAATGCTGACTCCCTAACCACTCTCTCCCTCAAATTATCATACAAAGTCTTGAAAATCGGGTCCAAGCTATCGAAATCCCCTTCCTTAAAGAACTCATCCAAAAACCCCGGCGGGCACATGACCCCACCACTAATACTCCCACCACCACTGCCTCCATAGCTATCAATCAAAGAACCCCCAACCTCGGAATAAATCAAAGGCAACAATGGCGACGGCTTCTTAGCCCCGACATTGTTATGACTATCAACTTCCGGACTATCATCGACACCCGGGAACATATCAGGGTTCCCTAAATGAATCCTACAATACGAAACAGCCAATTTTTTGGCTTGCTTAACAACTAACTCCATCTCAGACCTCAATTTCTTATCTTTCATGTTCAAAATCTTCTTGTTCTCATCAAAAGAGCGGCGATAACAGCCTACTAAGTAAGTAAAAGGCGGTTCGGCTTTCGGAAACTCGTTGGAAAGACGGTCAATCAAAACCCTCTCCATTACATCTCTACTCAATCTAAGCTCCTTTCCTTCGCTCATAATCTCTGCTGCTGTTAATTCAAGATACACTACATTGGGAACTGAATCAATTGGTTCAATCAATGTTACCTGGAATATCTTCCGAAGAATTATGTCCTCCACTTCTTCAGGCGATCTTTGAGGTTTTTGCGTCGCCATTAAAATTGAATTTGAATGAAATTGATTTGATGTTTAGAACTATGATGATGGTAGAAGATGAATAAAATGAATTGTTCGATAATCTAGGGATTTTGATTGAAGATTGACTTGAATTTGATGGTTGAGAAGAATTTGTTACAGGTTGGGAAATTAGGGTTTTAAGAAATTGATTTCGATTTTGGTGAAAAAAATTGTATATATGAATCGGTGCTTGATGAAATAAGCAACAAGAAGGGAGAGTCCAGTATACAGGAAGAAGAAAGCAAGAACGAAAAGGATACAAGAACAAAAGAAACTTGTGCAATTGTGTTTGCTAGATATGGTGTACAATTTATACAACAGCCAAGCATAGCTTTTGAAAACGATTTTGACTTCTTCCCATCTTGTTTTTACCTTAGTGTAGTGATATGCAAAATCACAGTGATATGGATATCACAATAACATTTTGATATGCATATCACAATAACATTTTGAAGATATATATTAAAAGTTCAGGAGTATAATTGTCTTTTTATATAAATTTCAGGGGTATTATAGTAATAAAGTTTTCTACCTATTTACGAAAATACCATATAATTTATTATTTATACATATCACAGTAATTTCTTAGATATTATTCTTTTTACTTGTTTTCAACAACAAAAAATAGTTGTTGACAATAATAAGGTATTATTCTACCTATATAACTATATTAGACGTATATTTTATCTCAGTGTTTATATAGTGCTCATTTGCTCAATAGTAATAGGAATGTCATTATATATATTTATATATATATAGATACACACTAACACGAAGTAGTTAAATTCTTAGAAAGACATTAATTAAGAACACTCTGTATAAATAAATTTGTTTATAGAAATGTACAATTTATATAACATTTGTAAAGTTGAATCTAGTCTAGTCAAATAATTTTACGCCGGTAAAATCACAAAAGCTAACAAACTTTCAAATCTTTAGTTTACCGCATTAGTTGGTATACGAAAGGGGATATTATAATATATATTACTTGTAGATACAATTCATACAATGAGTGAAGCAAAACATTTGGACTTTCTTTACGTCGGTAAAAAAGCACAAACTAGTGAACAGTAGTTGGTATAGTAAAAGTGGAAATATCTTGTGAAGATACAAATTAAATTTTTATACACGGATTACGAATTACGGACTACGGAGTATAACGTACCACTAAACTTGTGGAGCCTAAATTTTTCACCTTCCAGCAGTCCAGCACCAAATTCTCATAAATAAAAGTTTTTCACTAATTACTCAATTTTATAACTTTAGTTACCAAGTTCGTCGTTCATGTTCATATTAGCTCGACCCCAAGCAATAAACCGAGCCTAATTCTTTGTTCATACAGTGGATTTAGTTAGTGCTACTTGGAAAGCAATAACCACGGTCCATGACCTGTTAATCGAGGACAAAGGACACAACAAAAAAATCATCTAGCCAAGCAAACCTCTCTAACTTTGACTATAAAGGGTTGTTACAAAGATTACTACACATGCATAGGATGAGTTGGGCAAGGTTTAGAGGGTACGGCGATGCATTAGAGCTTTGGCATTAGGCTGGATGACTTTCTTCTAGCATACTCGCTAGCGATTTTGATTGAACTCTTGCTGTGACGCAGAAAAAATTCTGCCAGTAGGATTTGACTTTCATTTGATGTTAGATCACCAAAATACCCCTGAAAATAAGTTGCAAAGTTAGCAATATTTTAAGAAAATTCAAGGCAAATACTGATTTGCAAGCAACAGTCATTGACAGTTTCTTATATGATAATTGAACCATATCCATCTCACCAGGCGTGATGTTTTGTCACAAACGGCATGATGCATCAGTATCCCAGCAGCAACAGAAACATTAAAAGAATCAACCATGCCGTTCATAGGAATACTGCAGTGCAGATCTGAGAACTCTAAAGCTTCTTCACTAATGCCGCTGCATAAAGGCAGACATCATCAGCTTGCTTGCTCTTTCCATAACAAAGTCCTCATCCATTTATAAATTTTGAATCAAACACAGTCTTTCACATCAACTAATCATTTTAGTGTCAAGAAGTATTCATTAATTCCCCTTAGCCCCTCCATGCTTAATTAGTGAATAGAACTACATACAGGATGCACTATGCTAACAATGTCAAAATTGAATTTAATGTGCACAACCGAAATAATTCAGCATATTTCTACTGAGTTGATGTCTTTATACTATCACAATATCATGCAGTTTCTTTTTTGTCCAATAAAAGCTACCCATTTCATGAACTGTACTCGTACCATTGCACTCAACATCATTGTTCTATGGTTGAAGCATTAGTAGCTTAGTATGCTGTACTAACTTGATAAATAATTAAGCAAGAAGGTTAATAACTTAATATAGTTGATACAGAGTCCACCTTTTCAGGTCCCATTGACAACATATCTATTCTTTTGAGAGGAAAAGGGTGAACATATAGGAGATGAAGAAGTAGATGGAAATCAGCAAAAACTCAAATGTTGACAGTTAAAACTTATCACAAACAAGCAGGCTTCCTATATTCTAAAAAGCCCTCTGGACACATTCACACTCCCAACAAAGGCACAGGAGCAGCTATGTACTCTCCATTCTTCAAATCTCGTATTGGACTTAAGACAAGCATAGGTTGCCAACTTTGTATACAAGTATGACATCAATGTATCCATCCTCGTTATAAACAACAGTACATCATAAACAGTGCATATAAAGAAGAGAGATGAAACTGTATGCTTCACGATTTATTCTTTAGTGGTCATTGGAGATGGATTATCACACCAAAAGGTCTCTTCACTACTTTTGAAAGAAATGCTAGCATTTTGACTGTTTTCCTTTGCGAAAGAAAATAATCAAATTTTAAAATTCTGGAGGGAAGGAATGTCAACACCGAGTTACATCAAAGTATCAAACAATAAGAGACTACCATGACAAACTTAGGGTCACTAAAAGGGGATTTTGAACTTTTGATCTCTTGCTAATGTTAATACTATTTAACAATCATTCCAAATATTTAGAAGTTATATACAACACTGAAAAACTTAATGCAATATAAGCTATAAAGATTAACCAGCAAATGCCGGGTATCACAGTGCATTTGTGCATTTGAGATCATACATGAAAAACCAGTACAATTTCAGAGACTACATCCAACAAAACACAAGTACCAGAATTCCTATTTACTGAAAAAGACCTAATCAAGCATGCACTCATTATTGATAACGAATACAATAAAAATAATAAAAAGTGCTCACGAAGCAACCGAAGCATATACTAAAGACATCTGTACAGTAAGAAAAAAAAGTTGCAGAAAAGGAAAATATCCATAACAAATGATGCTAGAGCAGATAGGATGAACAATTACCTCTTCTCGTTCCCGACTACAATGGCAGTTGGGCATGACCAATCCACGTCATAAATAGATACCTGAGTGCAATTAAAGAAGTCTGTATCAAATTGCAAATAACAGCATAGAATAATTGAAACTATGCAACAGGTTGAAGACAGAAAGAAACAAAAGAAGAGTTCAATAAAATAAATAATAGAATGAATCTTCAAGAAATAAGCAATCAAAGTATCAAACACATAATAAGCTAATATAACCAAAGAGGTTAATTATTACTGTATTCTTTCCAAGATGGGTAGTAGCTATCCTGTATCCGCGTGATTTCAGAACATTAAAGCATTCTTGAATAGAATCCCAGACCTCAATGTCCAGCCACTTTTCTGAACCCATGCTGACATGTCGATTATCTCTAAACCTGCATAGACAAATATAAACCACTAAAGTTAATTTTACAATAACACGAATACACACACGCACACGCAATTTGAATCTAAACTGTGTCATCTTAAAAATCAGAGTAAAGGAGCGAAGCAGGGTATATAATTAAGTGGTGAGTTATTTCAACTGTTTTAACCACTTGAGAGTGTAACTATCTCTCAAGTTCCCTCAATAGCCATAGGCCTTGAGCAGTACCATGGCATACCTAGACACAATAGCTGATGAAGGACACAAACTATTTTGACTTCCCCAAAATATGATCCATATCTCTTCAAAGAGCTCCTCTCAACATTAATACAGTTTACCATCCATTATACTTAAATTACCAAACTCGAACCTTACTTTTGATGCCAATACTCTCTACTTTTCTTGTCTACCTAGATTGAGCTGAACCACAAAACTGCTCTGCCGAAACACTTAACAATCAACGTCAAATAATCGATATCTGCTCACACACTGATTTTCATCATATATAACATCTTATGGCACAACCTTGGTTAATTTAGAATTCCATCATATTTTGAATATTCATCATTCAGCTTAAAATGAAAAGTGAGCATAATTGCAATACAATGCAGCATCATTGCCACACACGAAAACTCAAAAAACATACAATATAACAACATTAATGAATAAAACAACTAGAGCATTAAGGTTAACAAATCATTAACCATAACTCCACAACAATCACACGAATCGAAACCAATGCAAGGAATAAAAATTAAGCTTATTTGCATACAATGCAGCACCATTGCCACACACGAAAAGTCGAAAACTCAAAAACAATACACATTAACAACTCCGCGGATAAAACAAGTGTATCAAGAATAATCAACCACAACAACAATCACAAGAATCGAAACCAACCGCACGAAAGCAAAACGCAATCAAATTCAAATAATAAGGCGGCAAAAATAAAGAGAGAAACTCATAAACCTCAAAAGGTGCTTGTCCACCATCACACCTTTTGGAGTCATCACAAGAAACAGCATGAACAGACTGAATACCAAGAGCATCAGCAGATCGACACGCGGCGGAAACATTTCCATAATCACTTAATCCTTCAACCACCAAACAAATACCATAACTCCGATTCTTAACCACATTTCTAAACCTCTCTTTCCTCACATCCAATATCAGAGGTTCCAAAGCTTCAACCACTTCACCGCTACTCAAAATCATACCACCACTGTCGTCATCAACCTTGTATTCGTCGAGGTACGGAAACCATCGGCCGTTGGTTTCGGAAGTGTTCATTGACTTTCTCTTCATCTTCATTTGTTTCGAGGCGTTGACTTTGTTTTGAGGAGATATTAGTTGTTCCACAGTGTCTTGCGACATGTCTTCGAGTGGTTCGATGATTGCGGTGGCTTCTGGTGTTGAGTGTTGGGGAATGCATCGGATTCTTCGACAGTTTCGCTGGAACCCTAAAAATGGAGAAAATTAATTAGTGTTTGAAATTTGAAATTAACGGTCAATAATTGGATAATTAGATGAGAAGAGAGTGAATGAGGAGTACCATGTCGTAAAGTGGAGAAGGAAGAAGGGAGATGGTGAGTGGTGAGACGAGAAGAAGAGAGTGAAGTTCGAGCTAGGGTTTGATAGAGGTTCATTGTTAATGTTTTAGTGGCGCCAAACTGCCAAAGCATTTGCCGGATAAATGGACATGGGTGACCGATTGGCTGGGCAATTGAATTGACCACTACAGGTGGGACCAGGTTATCCCGCCACTTTATCCACTGTTTTGTAGAGATGGGAAACGAGTCGTGTTGTGTCGTTTTTGAGTCGTGTTACTTACATAAACGGGTTGAACCCCTTCAACCCTAACCCTACCCGTTTAATAAACGTGTCGTGTCGTGCTCACCCGTTTACTTAAACGGGTTAATACTCTTGATCCAAACTCACTAATAACGGGTCGATTTCGTGTCGAGTTAACGGGTCACGTCTTTTTTTACATACTATTGTATATAATAAGGTGGAATCGTGTTGTGTCGAGTCAACCCGCTTACTTAAACGGGTTGAACTCTCCAACCCTAACCCTACCTGTTTGATAAACGGGTCGTGCCAAGTTAACCCGTTTAATTAAACGGGTCAACACTTTCGACCCAAACCCGTTAATAACGGGTCGATTTCGTGTCGAGTCATCGAGTCGTGCCAGTTTCTCCCACCTCTACTGTTTTGTTTCTTCTACTATTGTCTCGGTTTACTTTAATCCAAAATACTTAGTACTCGTCACTCGTGTCATGCATGGTTTTAAAATGCACTCTATTGTGTACAGCATGTTGCACACTGAATTCTTCGTGCGGCAAGATTTGTGTAATTGTATTTATTTTCAATCAATTATAAGGAGAGAGAAAACTAACCTTTTTTATTTTATTTTATTTTCCAAATGTATATATTACAAAAAAAATAAAAATAAACTCCAAAAAATAAAACAAAAATATCAAAATTCATATTTTTTTTATTCTCTACAAATAGAGATCCATGTCGATATAGCTTTATGATATTAAAATTTTAACCTTATACGTATTAAGCAAACTTCACAAAACATAAAAATAACCTATTTTATCACAAAAGTAACATAGTTTAAGTGTCTATGTAACACATACATATCATGAGCAAGTTTTATCTTTTGAGTATTCTTCATCTATACTTTTAAGTAACCTCGTTTTATTTATTCGACTAACCTCGATTTACAACTTATCATATGTAACCTCAATATTTTTAATTAGTAACCTCTGTAATTCAAATAGATAATTCATAAATTTTTAACAAGTAACCCCTATATTTTTTATTAAGTAACCTCGCTATTTCGAATGAGTAACCCCTGTATTTCTAAGAGGTAACCCTTGCATTTATAATAAGTAACCTATTTATCTCTAATGAGTAACCTTTGGACTTGTGATAAGTAACCCGACTCCTAACAAGTAATACTTGTATTAATAATAAGTAACCACCTAAATTTTTAATAAGTAATCCATGTTATTCAAATAAGTAACCTTTTCATTTTTAACAAGTAAACCTTGTAAAATTATAAGTAATCTCTATACTTTTATTTATCGCTTATTCAAAGTAACCCCTGTAATTGTAAAAAGTAACCCTTGCACTTATGATTACTAACCCCTTCACTTCTAATAAGTAATCTTTCAATTGTATATTTAATAACAAGTAATACATAAATTTTTAATAAGTAACTCTCGTTATTCAAATAAGTAATCCTCATTATTCAAATGAGTAACCCCTATTATAATATATAACCCTCGTTATTCATCAAATAAGTAACCTTATACATATAATAAGTAACTCTCATTATTCAAATGAGTAATCCCTATATAATGATAATTTATTCAAATGAGTAACCTTGAATACATGATGACGAGTGACGGCATACAAGATCAGCTTTAATAAAGAAAAACAAATCAAAATACTAGTAGCTATGTTTCTTATCGCTCTTGTACTTCATCAAGCCAACACACCAATTAGTAATTTCGTTATGAATGACATGCTCTTCACCTCACTATTCTAGTTTTCTTGCTAAAAAAAAGAAAGAAAACACTATTTCATTATCAATAAATCCCAAATCATGGTTTTACTAATTGTACTTCACCATCTTGAGTTTCTTGAAATTGGTAATTTATAATATGATGTACCTTGCAATTCATTTGAAAAATAAAGCTTGATTTGATAAATATTCGTGAAATTATTGGAGTCATTATTGGTTTTGTTACTCTACGAAGAGAGAGAGGAGAGAAAGAAAGAGGGAGAATTAGTTTGGTATTAGTTATAATAATTATTATTATTAAAATAGGATATGGCCACACCGTTAATTGACGGTGTGGCTAGCCGCATATAAGTCTTTGTTTTTAAAATGATTATAATAAAATTAGGATATTTTGTTAATGACTCCCTAATGTTTGTCAAACTATTGAAATAACTATAATGAAAATTGTTGTTTATTTAACCATCTAATGGTGTTATTTTTTTTAAAATATATACCATATATTACTAATGTGTCAACTTTAAACACAATGTCTTAACTCAAAATATGCACAAATGACCCAATATGTTTCCAATTTAATTTGAACGTTATGGTGTTATTTATGCAGGTTTTTAGTTGAGATATTATGGGTATCTGGTACCTATTTCAAAAAAAAAAAAAAATGTCACCATTAAAAAAGTTTTCAAAGTAGTTATTTCAAATTTTTGAATAACATTAGGTAGTTATTATCAAAGTATTACCAATATTAAGCATTAAAATTTTTACTTTCATATCATAATATCAACATGGTTGAAAAAACATTAATATTTTGATAAGTAGTGTTCCGGGTAGAAACAATATGATCCAAAGAAAAATCTTGATTGAATGGGAAAGGATCAATATTAAAGAGGTGCAAGGTCCGAAGGAGATGTCCGAAGGTCATGCACAAGTAGAAGAGATTACTAGTCTCGGGGGTGTGTCCGAGGAACGCCCCTCCGATGTTAAAGTAAGCAAATGTGTATATGTCAAGTCTAAGAATGCATTGGCTTGAGAGTATCTGTAAAATGTCGTAGGAATTGATGTAAGAGTGTCATAAATGCTTGTATTTATAGACAAATGTCACCTTTTGTATGGTGGTTTGATGCCACTTGGCCAAGAATGCCGAAGGTCGAAAGGTCATGTAGTGGGCTTGTTGTTTGGGCTTTTGGGTTGCTTTGTAATAACAATTGTACAATGTACGGGCCAGCCCATGTGGGCTGGGCCTTGGGTTTTTATAAAATGTATTTGTGTTTGTATTTTATTTAGTTGGGCTTGACCCATTCTAATTCTATTGGGCCCGAGTACAATTACTTGAATACCGAAACACGTAGTATAAAAAATACTTTGTAAAAGGGTTTCACTAGTTGGTCATATAACCTTCATCATGAAAAAACACATTTATTGCAATTCTTTAGCAATTTACTAATGTAGCAGTTATTAGTCATAATTCTTTTGTAATGTCAACTTGACACTTGTCCTTTAATGATATCAGTATCGATTTATTTAAGTATATAATTAGAATTTTGGCTCGGATAATGCCACAGGTTAGCTACAATTATCAAATATGCTTTTGTTTGTTTGGCATAATGTGTTTTTGTTTAGTGCGAAATCATATTGCATGGGTTGTAACTTGCAATGTGATAAGTTGTTGATTAAAAAAACAAAACAACTATAAAAGACTTGAGATAAAAATAACAATGTCATGGGTTTTGGTATAAGTGAATAAACGATACAAACCAAAATTTCATACCAAATGATTACAAGACTTTATTATCCATTACTTTGAAAAATTAAACATCAAATTTATTATGGATTGATGGTTAAATTTTCACATTTCGTTTTAAATGCCATAAATTTGATTCCTAGTAGCTACTTATGGGTTGTGTTTTTAGTTGAGATGATAACATTGTGCATGAGACTATTGTAAAGAACGACATGTGCCATATTCATTGGCGAGCGTCACGTAGCGTAGTTTCGTTAATAGCAATGAACGCCTTTTAATATATTATATGATTAGCAGAAGATTTGACTTTTTCGATATTTATATTGTATTTTGACCAAGATTTGAAATTTATATATGAAGTATTACACACGGAGATGTTATATGGTACAATCAATTATACTCCCTCTGTTTTTATTTACTTGCTACATTGGACCAAAATATGTGAGAGCTTTTTGATCCGTATGTAGCAAGTAAAAAAATACGGAGGGAGTACTTTAAAAGGTACAGTAAAAAACAAAATTCTTTTTCATTTGATTTAAAGCTAAATATTAGCTCATTTTAAATCAAATGAACAAAAATTTTCCCCTTTAGTTGTACGTACATGGTAATGGCTTGAAGTAGTTATATGAAGTCTTCTAGCAATAATGCCTAAATATTTGAAGTGGTTATATGAAATCTTGTTGGAATAATGGCTTTAAAAGCCTTGATTATTGACTATTTGATGGACATTTTTTGGATTTCATTTCGTGCATTCCTTTGGAAAGTAATGACTAGTTATATTCTACTCCCTCCGTTCTTTTTTAGTTACAACATTTCATTTTTACACTTTGCCAATGCACATTTTTAACAATTTATAACTCTAATTATATATTTGTATAAATTATAACAAATATATATTAATAAAGTGCACATCAAAACGAATCAAACGAGATCCATATTGACTATATTCCTCTTTATACATTGATCATAAAATTAAATTGAGCTTAAAAGATAAATAGTGCAACTTTTGAAACGTTGCAACTAAAAAAACAGAGGAAGTATATTATAAACCCCTTATTATGTCCTTGAAGTACATCCAATATTTTCTACAAGTCTTACTAAAATCAACTTTTTATAATTTTCTTAATTATACTCCGTGCAAGTTTAGTTATTGATGGTCAAACTTGTATCTTGTTCACTGTGTAAAAAGATTTATAGTAGGTAAAAAAAAATTATATTGTAATATGAAATTACTTTATATTTTTAGAATACATCATAACAAGTTCTCGTATTCAAATAAATTTGTAACTTAAAGGGTTCATTTGCTGTCGTTTATTGTTTACAGTTTTCTATTTTTTCAAAATTAAAGAAAAAGGAGACCACAAAAAGTTTGAAGTTTTTTGTTGTCGGTTTTGAAGATCATGCGTATTTTAATAAATTTTGTCTCATTCATATGTTTTCCTTTTTAAATAACTTCTTGGGTGGCTTTAAAAAAAATAAATTACATTAATGTTGAAATATCACTTAAAAAATTGTAATTATCTAAAATGCACAAAATTTCAGCATTTTTTGAACCACTTTAAACAAAAAGGGGTCAATTTACTTCATCTCACCGATCTGACTTTTGGGAAACAATGTTTCATTTAGTTGAGCTGCCAACCACAACAAGGTCCACACTCCACAAATTATTGAATTTTTAGGATACAACTTTTTGCAAAGCATTGTTGCCCTATCAATTAGGCAAATAAACCAACAAGACTTTGCAGAAGGCTTGCTAGCTAAATATTGAAAATTCTTCTTAAGAAAGTTACCCATTATATATGTGACCATAGACTGAGCTACAATTCAGTAAAGTGCGTGAATATACTTTTTTTTTTTTTTTTTTAATTTATTTAAGAATGGCAAATAACAGTTTTGATATTAATGTCAATCCATTAATGCCACTGTGTTATGTTATTTCATTGAAACTAGTATCCTCTTTGTAAATTGGCATCTCAATGTGGCTTAAATACAATTCATATTACCCTCTCTGTTGTTTTTTACTTGCTATATTAAAGGAAAAAACACTCATATTATTTAGTTGAGCGTAGCAACTAAGAAAACAGAGGGAGTAATTGTGTCTAAAATAAATATAAGATGTTCCCACAATTAAAGAGATTATATGATCAAATATTAGTTACTCAAACGAGCTAATTCAAGATTTATCCATCAAATTGAGCAATGCTACATTTTCCCATTGAATAATTAACTGCTAATCTACAACTAGTAGAATTCTTTTTGTCTCACAATTTAAAGTATTTAGTTTATGCGGTGGGTTAATAAAGTCTATCCAACAAATTATACTTTACAATGGGTATCATTGCATCAAGATACTCCATATATGATTGAATTAGAAAACACTTATTAATAATAATAATAATATTATTTATCCACGAATATAGTCATACGTTTGTTGATTAATCAAACGGATTACTACTATTAGTTGAAACCAACATCGTACACCATAGTTATGTTGCCATGTTGCATCGACAACAACGACAACAAAAAAACAATTATATTATTTGTAGTTGTAATTAAAAAAAAAAAAAAAATAGAAGTAAAAACCAAAGATAAACAGTTGTAACAGCTGCAAAATATTGTAAACCATATAAATTCCCCGCCACACCCAAAATTTATAAATTTCATAAGTCCACACTCCACATACACTCTTTCATTTCCTTTTCATTTCATTTCAAATCATTTTCTTTTCTTTTTTTCATTTTTAATTTTTTTTATATGAAAAAGATATTCAGTACGTCGAAGAAGAAGCAAAGCTGTAGTATTCATCCGTGAACTGACATTAAAAAAAAAAAAGTGAAAGACAGATAATCACAAATTGAACTTCACAATCGATTTCTCATCTACAAATTCGTTAGCATTCTCGTGAAATTTCGTTTCTGGAAAATTATTAAGGTAACATTTATATCTCTGTTTCTATTTTTTTTTTTTTTTAATTTTAATTTACATTAATGGTTGATTTTAAATTAAGTTGACTTATAACTCTGTTTTAAATTAATAATGATTTCATCAACATATCAAAGCTAAAAATTTTAAGGCATTCAAAAATTTTGTCTTGAAAAATACATCTGAGATCAAATTCATCCATATATATATTTTTAATAATAAACAAAGCTAAAGAGTAGATTGCTTAATTTGGACGCATTAACAAAATTAGCAGCTTACAATCATTGTTATATATACAATACGCTTTATATAATAAAATCTATATTTGAAAAATTTCTGTTGACGTAAAGTGATAGGTAGTGAGGATGACGCCGAAGAAGATGGTAAGGTTGATATCAGGTAAAACAATGTCGAGGAGAACAGAAGGAGAAGAAGGAGAAGAAGGATCGTCGTCGAAACACGAAGAGGATTATATGGTTGTGAGGCCGAAGGAAAGGCTGAAATCTTCAAGAGTAAAACAATTTGATTTACTAGTGGATGAATTGAACAATGAATCTTCTGACAGGAAATTTACTAGACCTGGATTGTTTGCTGGTTTTTCTGATCTATTTCATGGCTTTATCATTCATCCTGAAAATAACAGGTATCTTTTTTTTTTTCCTGTCCTTTTGTTGTGCTTTATCTATCTTTAGAAACAATATAGTTGAACTATTATTTCTCCGTGATGGCCGGTTAAATTGATTTTTTTTTGTAATTTGATGAATATTCGATTTTGACTAGCGTCAATAATAAGTCGGTTGGTTATTGTTTTTCTTCCGATTTCTAGGTATTTAAGAATCAATCCTCATTTTTATCCATGTAGCTTTCTTACACAAAAAAATATTAGACTGTGATAAGTCGTTAAATTTACTTTGGAATGAATTTATTAGGGATGCCATATCACTCAAATTAGGACAAAATGCGTGGTTTTAAGGTGACATGTAATTTTACAATCAACAAACTAAGTCAAAGGGTCTATTCATTTCATTGTAATTGCAGTTTATTTTAGCTCTAATCTGTTCCATTCTGTTCAGTTACTAAATTCCTTCTTTCATAAACAATTTATTTTCGTTATCTTCAATACAGTTCAACTCCAACCTACTTCACTTGTTTTAAGTAAGTCGGTTGGTTAATGCCTTTTGTAATCAATAGATCCAAAGCTACATGACCAAGTTACTACTTCTGTTTTTTTTAGTTGTAACGAATATGTATTTTTCATGAGATATAAAATATTCATCTGTTGTAACTATGAAAAGAGGGGAGTATTTTATAAGTAAGAAATAATAGGTTATGGACAAAAAGGATGATTCTAGATTAGGTAGTAATTTAGAATTAACTAAGATTACTTGGTCCATGTGCTGGCGTGAGCCGTGAAGTGCTCACTGCTCAGCCACATAATTAGTAGTTATAAGTTTTAAGTCAAAGATTTAGCTGTCTATGTCCGCAAACATTATTAATATTGAAAATAATCTTGAATTTTAGAGCCGTGTTATATTTGATGTCTGTGTAATTATGTATCCTAATCATATGATCTTATCATGTAATTAGTTTTTTAAGTATGAAATGATCTGCTTAAATCCTATTTCTTTAAGTACTGTTAGACTCTAATTTAAAACATAAACAAAATAAAGTCAGAGCATTTGAGGTAGCCGTGTTAGGTGTATGAGACTAATGATGTATTTGTGGTGGTATTTCTTTTAACATACCTTTTTAAAGATTTTTTTCTGTAAAATTTGATTGTGAAAATGAGAATGTAACAAACATTGTTAGACAAAAGTATATATGGCATGTTTTTGTGGGTTTATTAAATTTGGGTGGATTAAATAGATAGATGGTCGTTACTTGTTACGACCTCACTCGTAATATTACAAAGCTACATCCTTTCTAAAATTAAAAAATGCCCTGGCTCCATGCATCATTTTCCTTAAAAAAAAATGGCGAAATTTGAATTTGCATGGGAAATTCTAATGGTTATTGATTTGTCATCTGAAATCCGAGCAGAAAAATGTAATGGGGGGTGCACGGACACATAGACATACACATACAGTATGCTACGACTATGCTAGCATGGTAGTGGTTGGTTTTGTTAGACAAAAGGTAAAGTACTGAAACTGGAGAAACTGCACCATAATCGCAAATGCAGGTGGTACAAGGCATGGGAGAAGTTCATACTATTATGGGCACTTTACTCTTCATTCTTCACACCCTTGGAGTTTGGATTCTTCCGAGGACTTCCAGAAAACTTGTTCATCTTGGACATTATTGGACAAATCGCTTTCCTTGTTGACATTGTGATCTTATTCTTTGTCGGATTCAGAGATGAGCAGACTTACCGTATGGTCCATCAACGTCCTACCATTGCTTATAGGTGCGATTTTTTTTTTGCAACTCTTCTGTTATAAGGTGTGATTCCTTCAAAACTTGCAGGGATAATTTCAATGTCTAACAACAGTTAGTTCATAGTTATTGTCAGTCAAATGTGGACAAGCTAAGAGAAATGTTTCTGACTTGATATGCAACATTTTGTTATTTGCAGGTACTTGAAATCAAATTTTTTTATTGATTTGTTGGCTTGTATGCCTTGGGATCTTATTTACAAGGTACACCTTTGTACTATTTTTTCTGGGTAATTAGTTGATAAAGTTATGTTTCATATAATGAGCTTAAACAACCGGCCTTAGCTGATGAATCGGAGGGTTTACCTGAGATTACATGAGAATTGTAGATGTCTCCTTATCTTCGTATCTACAATAGATGTCAACTTTTTTTTTTTTTTTTCCAGTAAATTCTATGTGTGCTGTGTTTGATTGTTTGAGACATAGGCTAGAATGCTAGAAATTAAATCAGTCATTTCAAATGAATAATCCTACCTCCTCTTCCCATATGTTGATTAATTTACAAAAGCCAACATTTCACTCATGAATATGAGAATATCTTAGAACTAAAAGGCTCATACATAGTTGTATAATAAACCCACCCAATTGCAGGCCAAACTCAATTGAGTCTGCTACTGCAGTCTATACTGGTGTTATGTCAAATATTAAAGTTCATCTCGGAAGTATAGCTTGAGCACTTGTAGGGACTCTTAGCTTGTTGTACAATTCATTGTTTTTCATTGAGCACAAGTTGTTGAACACATGAAAAGTTGAAGACTAGCAAATGGTTTGTCCAAATTTTTGGAATTGTTTTGAATGCAATACATTTTCGCAGGCATCAAATCGTAAAGAAGTGTTGAGATACTTTCTATGGGTCAGGTTGTGTCGAGTACGAAAAATAACTCACTACCTGCAGAAAATGGAGAAGGACATAAGGATCAACTATTTTTTTGCAAGGATTGTGAAGCTTATTGTTGTTGAACTCTATTGCACACATACAGCAGCTTGCATCTTCTATTATCTAGCCACCACAGTTCCTAAAGAAGAAGAAGGTTACACTTGGATTGGTAGTTTAACAATGGGAGACTATAGTTACTCTCAATTTAGGGAAATTGATTTTTGGAGGAGGTATACAACATCTCTATATTTTGCCATCATCACCATGGCTACTGTAGGTGAGTTATATATAACATCACTATCTTAATGCATTTAACATTTTCAAGTTGAATTTCTAGTTTATTTTTTATTCATTTGCATCTGTTTCTATTTTTGATCCGATTTGCTTGTGCCCTAACCTTGTATCTCACTTGAATACATTAGTTTGTAATCATATGAATACTTTAAGCAGCATCAGGATAAATAACCGCGTGTTCAACTTATGAACTAAATAACCGCGTGTTCAACTTATGAACTAAATGTAGTGAATTAATTTGAACCAAAAGTATTTAGCTCCTACTGGAATGTGAACAACTATCAAGCAAAATTATGTAGCTCCTACTGGAATATAACATGTAGCTCCTGAACGAATTTGAACCAAAAGTATGTAGCTCCTACTGGAATTTGAACAACTATTAAGCAAAAGAAAGGTTTTCTTGAATCTTTATCTTCTTTTTCTTTTTTATTTTTTATTTTTTTTTTAAAAAAATTTAGGATGCAAGTATGCAACCCAAAAATTCAAATTAAATCGGGACTAAGGCATTGTTCTTGTTGAGGTTGCAACATAACTATTGTTTGTTGGTGCTAAATGCTTTTTATTATGATACATTAATGCAAGGAAACTTGTGTGGAAGTCAACAATATATCAATGTTCAAAGCAAACATAATTACTTAAGGACTAATAGACTAAAGACACGATGAAGACAAGTTGGACCAATGGTCCTAGCTAGAGCTGTTAGACACACCTTGCTCTGGAACTTGATCTCAAACAAGTTTCTTTCTTACACTTTCCTTGAAGGGGAGTATAAATTGCAATGCATATAATAATATGGTCCGATAGTATATATATGTATTAGTGGAAGTTCCTTTTTTATTAACTCAGCTCTTGGGAGATCCTATAATTGATCTGAAAGTTTTTGCTTTTATTTATTGACAATGTTATCCGGCCTTTCTTACCTACTGCAGTACTAGATAATTGTTTCTTTGAACAATGCTGCTGATGATTAGCTTATCACTGTTATCTTGCAGGTTATGGGGACATCCATGCTGTTAATATTAGGGAAATGATATTCCTTATGGTCTATGTGTCTTTCGACATGGTTTTGGGTGCTTATCTAATCGGTAATATAACAGCATTAATAGTTAAAGGTTCTAAGACAGAGCGATTTAGGGACAGAATGGCAGAGGTAATGAAATACATGTACAGAAATAGGCTTAACAGGGACCTGTGCAATCAAATCAAAGGTCATTTGCGGTTACAATATGAAAGTAGCTATACTGAAGCTTCTGTTTTGAAGGATATTCCTGTATCCCTTCGAGCAAAGGTAATAATTTCGAGAAATTTCAGTTTCTGTAAGTTGCATCTCTATATTATATGTTTGCCCATAAGTGCCACAGTAAGGTATAACTATGCCAGTTTAGTACTTAGATATGCATCTGTATTCAGTTTTCCATTTATTTACACAATTCTTCTCCTTGAGTGGTTTCAAAAACTGTTTGAATTTCATATATTTATTAACTATCAAGGGCTATCGTTTCTAACTCAAACTATGTATGGACTAAAAACTGTCGTAATGGAAGTAAGAAAGTATTCTAATTCTTTAATTTGAAGGGTTTTTATGCTACAGTCAAGCATCAGCTCATTAGATAAATGATTTGCATTCACATTAGTTCACTGCTGATGTGCTTCCTTAGCTTGCTAATTTGAGGGAGCAACAATGATAACCATGTAAAAATATTTCTCTAAAACTAAGTGGTTTTCTTACTTGTAGTCTCCATGAGGGTGTCATGCTATTGCTTACTCCTTGGTGTTGAATTGTTCAGTGAAGCGCTATTTATGAGTTCCTTTTTTCTTCTCTAGATTTCCCAATCGCTGTACTTGCCGTACCTAAAAGACACTCCTCTTCTGAAAGGTTGTTCTCCAGAGTTCATAAATCAGATTGTAAGTACCAATACTTCTTTCACACATTCTAGCTGTTCCATTTTTTATTTAATTGCTTTGATGAACGACATCCCAGTCTACCCTATATAACAAGGTCGTCTCCCTTATGTTTGAAAGAAAGTCCTACGTATGATGCTCTCTTATATCTTTGCTTTATTCTTTTTATTGTATTTGGATGTGTTTATTTGGCATTTTAAAGCTGAGTTCTAGTCAAGCACAAATTGCATGATTAATTGATTATAACTAAATGGCCACTGACTTCTTGATTCCTATTAACTAACCTTTTTAGACTGGACACTCTACTGTTGAGGAAGCTTATTGGATGGAGTCTATTGCATACTATTCTTGTGAATTCGCAGTGGCATTTCTATTTCTTCTCTTTATTTTTAAAAGTTCTAAGCAGAACTATCCTGAGTAATGTAAAATCATGTTTGAAGTAGATTAGAATCAAGTGCAATACAAAATAAAAGGTAATGTGCACAGGACTTATCCGCTTTAGTTCTTCTTCCAGTCCAATTTGACAGCATCATGCAAACAATCGTGTTCCATTAAGTCATATATATATACTGAAAAATTATTGCTATAATATTACATAAATTTTTGTTCGTTCTTAAAGAAGCCAGTCTGTCCATTACTACTGACACAGAAGTAGGAAATGAAATGAGCCAACACACTTGGGCACACTTATATTTTCCGTAATAATGTGTTCAACATCATCTGTCTCTTTTGTGTATTTTACTAGGATACCTTTTGAAGTGTAGTTCAATATTGGGAGTTGGGAATTATGGTGTTTAATCTGGTCATGGATTTCAAGAAAGAGTTTGGAATTAACATGTGCGCTATGGTGTAGTTATTGTTAGAAAATGTCAAGTTTTGATCTTCTCTGGTAACTGATTTTCAGTAACCATTATTGAAGTGCTTTATGCGTTCTTTTAGCAAAATCGGATTTTTTTGAGATATATCATGCTGTGATTTCATCTTTGAAGTGTTTGTTTTAATAAGATGAGTAATTTATGCACTTTGTCTTGCAGGTAATCAGAGTCCATGAAGAATTTTTTCTTCCTGGTGAAGTTATTTTTGAGCAGGGAAATGTAGTAGATCAACTGTATTTTGTGTGTCATGGATATCTGGTATGCTAGCACATGTGGTGTCCTAATTTTTTTTTACCCTGTAAATTATTTTCCTTATCTGCAATTTCATTTTCTCACGATAAAAAAAAACAAGATTTTTTCCTCAATATACAATTTCAATTTCTCACAATTAAAAACACAAGCTTATAAAAAAGAATTGATCAAGTTTTGTAATTCCACTATGATGCAAAAGTATAAACATTTTTGATAGTGTACTTTAATGTGATGACACAAAAATTTGACAGTCATTCATCTTTCTATATTCTTTCTGACATTGATACCTGTTTTTATGTGAAAGCTGTAGGATATTAACCAATATTTTTGCTGTTGTTCTGCAGGAGGAGATAGGCACTGAGCAAGATGGGTCACAACAGACAATTTCGCTTCTTGAACCGAATAGCACTTTTGGACAAGTTTCTATTTTTTGCAACATCCCTCAGCCTACGACAGTTAAAGTGGTTGAACTTTGTCGGCTCCTGCGGATTGACAAACAGTCATTGAGTGATATTATTGACATATATTTCTATGATGGGAAAAAAATCTATGACAACCTCCTTGAGGTATTGGGAGAAGTGAAATTATTTGAGAAGCATACTTACTTTCTATCCTATAAAGGTCAATTTGGCTTACAATTTGGGCCACAATTAATTTGCCATCTATTTTTGTTTGTTTGGCAGGGAAGTGACGGAAAATACAACTTGAAGCAGGCTGATGAATCTGATATATCATCCCATATAGCAAAGCAGGAATCAGAACTTGCTCTTAAAGTAAATAATGCTGCATACCATGATGATCTGAATCAGCTAAAGAATTTACTTAACGCAGGAGCTGATCTAAAGAAGACAGATTATAATGGAAGATCTCCAATTGTATGTTACTTACTCAACTGTTTATTGTACTGTCATTCTTCATTGTCTTTTCTCAAATTTTCCTCCGATTCAATCATTCCTGGATCATGCTCACGTGTTCCAAATAGTTCTAAATTTTATTATATTACCTGTACCTTGTCATGTCCAAGTAGTTTATATTAATAAAAGATGTCACTTGGAACTGGAGAAAACTTCTGTCTGAAGTTATGAACCTTGTATGTGAGGGTCGTTTGCAGTTATTTTATTATCCCCACTCCTAGCAATGTTGCTCTGACATGTTTGACTCATCTTCTGATCTCTGGGTAAAAGTTACAATGTACCCTTAGCCCCTTAGGATCAGGTTCAGTTCTGGTCAAGCTCAGTATTTCTGAAATTTTGGTAGATAAGTTTCAGCCCATGCCTTAATTGAAGTAATAGATCGATGAATATATGAAAAGTAATATCTTTATAAGTGTGGATTTATGCCTTGCGGATGGGTAGCACAGCACTTGAATGCTGCTGATTGTATACTTAAAATTCTGATTAACTGTTGCAAAGTGTATACATGATCTTGGAACCTCCTAATTCCACAGCATATAGCCGCAGCAAGAGGACATGAAGATATTGTTCGTTTCCTTATTCAAGAAGGAGTCGATGTCAATGAGTCAGGTGGCTTTTACATTCATCTACTTTACTCTTTACTTTCTTGGTATCTTTTGCAGCATATTTATCATTTGTAATTTAATCTGCCTGCAGACAATTTTGGGAATACACCCTTATTAGAAGCCGTCAAGAATGGGAATGACCAAGTTGCTGCGATGTTATATAGTAAAGGAGCAAGAATTTCTATCAAAGATGTCGGACCTTTCCTTTGTACAGTAGTTCTAAATGAAGATGTGGAACTTCTGAGAAGGCTGCTGACTAACGGAGTTGATCCAAACTCTAGAGATTATGATCACAGAACCCCACTTCATGTTGCTTGTTCTCAAGGCCTATATTTGATGGCTAAGCCGCTGGTGGAAGCTGGAGCTCATGTTTTGTCTAAAGACAGGTAATGGCGGGTTTCATATGTAAATCTGGAGCTCGTAATTGTGAATAGGCCATAGTGTGTAGCAGTGTAGTTATCCGGACATCTAAAATGATATATTGGTGCAATATCCTCGAAGGTAAAGTTAACTCTGATTTCTGAACTACAAAATCTACAGATGGGGCAACACACCACTTGATGAAGGCAGAATGTGTGGACATAAGAATTTGATTAGGCTACTGGAAGAGGCAAAATCTGCTCAACTGTCTTCTCAACCTTCTGGCCACGGTGAAGAAATGCTTGGTAATCTAATGCTTTAATAAAATTTCAGTTATTATCTCTTTATATATTGCTTGATTACCTTCTGTGACTTGTTAGCCCGTATCCTATCTGCTGATTTGCTGAAAGCATCATACCTTATCAAGGGGCCTTCAATTTTTCAAATAGGGCAGTAGGGACTTTTATTGTGGGTTGGGTGCAGATTTTGTTGAATACGTAGGACAGTGTAATTGCAGTGACTAGAAATTACTAATTTCCATCATTATATGGAAAACTCGAGCTTAGAAAGCAACAAGTTATTTGATCCATGGTTTTCAGAAAAACTTGAAGACTTATAAGTATTAAGTAATTGTTTTCAATGGTTCGGAGATTCAGTTGAAACAAAGTGCGTTTTGTTGTTAGGTTCATGTAGTTTGTTAACTAGTATGTACGTAACTTGCTTGCAGATAAAAAGCACCTTAAGAAATGTACCGTCTTTTCATTCCATCCATGGGGAGACAAAGAGAACAGAAGACCGGGGATTGTTTTATGGGTTCCACGTACACTAGATGAGCTCATAGAGACGGCATCAGAAAAGTTGAACTGCCCAACTGGTTCTTGCATTTTATCAGATGATGGAGGTAAAATACTTGACATAGATATGATTGACAATGGTCAAAAGCTGTATCTGATAAATGAAACAGATTAGGCCGTGTTCAACTTTTTTTTTCCCTCTCTTCTGTATGCATAGTCACTGTTTCTGTCACCAATTTATCTGCAAAACCATGGTTCTTCAGCAGCATAGTGCAATATGCTGCAGAATTTGTACTGTAACTTGTATTATATTGTAATTAGCTATCAAGTGTAAAGACTGGGAAGATGGGTGCCTTATAACACCATGGTTGGATCAAAATTTTGTGCATGTAAGACTACATAATTGGGGCTTTTCATGTATCTATTTGTATACTTTGTTTTTTGATTATGGAGCCACAAAGGCGGGTGGTGAGTATTGTTCCCAAGATCTCCTAGAAGCTCTAAGCAATTGAGCTATCCCTCACTCTCATCTACTCTGGTAATTGTATATGACTATACGTTGTTCACTGGCATATAATGTTATTCAATGTATTCTTGTATGTATATTGAACAATTGTTGTCTGCAGTTTTGCATTTTTTGTGTAATAAAATGACAACTAATGATTTGGAATTGAAATCCTTTTTTAATTATATCAGTTTTTTCTTGTTTGTTATATTTTGATGTTTTTTTATTTTTGTACGCATTTTTTTTTATTATGTGTTTGGATTTGTACAAAAAGGTTGGGCGAAAGGAATTAAATCAGATTCAAAGCAATATGCTTACATTCCAAAAACATCATTTTCTTAGCTTCCTGTATTCTTGAATATTGGACTCCTTAATAATTTTGAATCGTCGTTTTCTCCATTTGTAATATCTACTCTAACAATAATGTTGTGAACCAAATACAAATTGTTATTGTCAAACACTTAACCAATATATTAACATAACTTTGGATTCTTGAGATCCTCAATTAAATTTGCTGCCCCACCTAAACACCCACCAATTTTTCTTCTGCAATAAGTTTAGACTTTAGAGCAAAACTATCACACCACACCACATGATAACATGGATTCTTCACTACCACATATAGCAATATGTCCAAGTGCGGGAATTGGGCACTTAACTCCTTTCCTTCGCCTAGCATCCATGCTATCACCACCTTCCACTAACAACTCCTGCAATATCAACATCAATGTCACACTAGTCATTATTCGCCCAACACTTTCCACTGCCGAAGCCACCCAAATCAACTCCTTCTTGTCCACTCACCCCCACATCAACTCCTCAGAATTTCACATCCTTTCTGCTGACAGTAACAATGGAGACCCTTTTATACTCCAATATGATGCTGTCGTCCGCTCCTCGCACCTCCTCGCTCACCACCTCTCTACTCTTTCACCCCCACCCTCCGTCGTGTTCTCTGACTTGATGCTTGCTTCTGGCATCACCAAGCCACTTGCTGACCTTAGTATTCCCAACTACACCGTCATAACCAGTTCAGCAACCTTCTTTTCTCTCATGATTACTCTTATGGATCAACCTCAGCTCAGGACTACAACAGGTAATAGTGTCGAGGTCCCGGGTTTAGGTCCCATACCAAGAGATGATGTTCCTCCTTTTCTAATGTCTTCTGTTCACGATAATATCTTTACTCGGATTATTGAGACAAGTTGCAAGCATCTTCACAAGACTACAGGATTACTGCTCAACAACTTTGACTACTTTGAACCTGAATCAATCTCAGCTCTTCAAAGTGGCAAGGTTGTAGCAAGCCTACCACCCATTATCCCAATTGGACCTTTGATTCCATTTGGGTCATCTAAAGGTGAGTCCATTCTTGTTTTTAGTTGGATATTCGAGTATGAGTTAATTTGTTCAGAACCAAACCGAGTTTGTTTTTAATGATAGTTACTTGGTGTTCTTATTGGTTCGTTTATCAGTTAAATTTGTGCTGACAGTATTACAATACCTTGTTTTGTATAGGAAGTAACAGCATTTCATGGTTGAACAACCAACCATCGAAATCCGTTGTATTTATTTCATTTGGAAGCAGAACAGCAATGACTAAAGACCAAATAAGAGAACTAGGGGAAGGAGTTGAGAAAAGTGGGATAAGTTTTTTGTGGGTGATCAAGACTACAGTAGTAGACAAAGAAGATAAAGATAAGCTTGAAGATTTGCTAGGTGAAAACTTTTTCAAAAGCACGAAGGAGAGAGGGTTAGTTGTAAAGGAATGGGTGAATCAGGAGGAGATCCTAGCTCATACAGCCATAGGAGGCTTCTTGACTCATTGTGGATGGAACTCTGTCATGGAAGCTGCTCAGAGAGGGGTGCCTTTGCTTGCTTGGCCTTCACTAGGCGATCAAAGGGTAAACGCTGGGGTGGTGGAGAGGGTGGGGTTAGGAATATGGGAAAGAAGCTGGGGGTTGAGGGGAGAAAGATTGGTGAAGGGCGAAGAGATTGCACTGAAAATACAAGAGATGATGACGAGTGAGAAGCTAAAGAAGAGCGCCGGAAGAGTAGGGGAAGAAGCTACAAAAGCTTGGGAAACTGATGGAAGCTCAACAAAAATGTTCAAGACAATTATTGATAATATGTGCAGGGAAAAAAAATTGGAAGACTAACTACTCAGCAGCTTGTTATCCTTGCAAGTAGCAACTAGCTATTGGTAATAATGTAAGGTCGGAGAGAACATTTCATGTCAAAGTCCATCTCAATATCTCCAAATATGTGTGTTAATCTATAAATTTTTCTACCCACTCATTAGTCTGTACGAATTGTCCAAAGTGGTAATGAATATAACAATATTTGAAGAAGGAAGAGTCTTTGAAATAAAAGAGCACCACACAACTAGAAAGACAGATTAATTCACTGTGATCCATTAAAACTCAAGTGATTAGCTATTATTGTTATTATTATTATCTATTTTCGATTATACAGTAAACACTAAAGCTAACGGCAAAAGGGAAAGATACTTAAAAAGGAAGTAAAACGAGTACCGCTTAGGAAGCCTAAGTACGTTTAGGTTTTAGATATCACATCAAACGACATTCCATTCTGTTGAAGGCGTTCTTGGAGATCAGTATGTCCAAACACAACTCCAGGGGTATAAACACCTCCTTTAGGCAAGTCCCCTCTCTGACTTAGAATAATAAGAGCACACTGAACCAAAATAATTGGGGTTGTTATGTAACCAATCTCTGGTCCTGTTACTCTAGTGATTATTTTAGTATCGGGCTTCTTGTTTTCCAGAGATGCAACACTGCTGTCGCTGAAGCCGTGGCCAACAAACCACATTTTGAAACTTGCACTACTAACCTCAGCTTCAGTAGGCCCCTTCTTCCTGAACCACCCGAGAGTGAATATTGACGGAAATTTTAGAAGTAGCCACCTTCCGAATGAGAATTTTCCCAAGAGCCCAATAAACAGACCCACAGTGATAAACCTCAAGATGCCTAGCAAAGATTTGACGCCGATCTTCACCACAAAATGAGCTGGCTTGACGGTCGACCAAAATGCTTTTCTCTTGACGACATGATCAGCACTCTCATTCACCCCAGCAATACCACTAGGATTTTCTGTCAGTGTCGCCAGGGTCCTTCGTACAACAGCAGAGTCTGCTGAAGGAAGCCTCACAGCCCAGAGGCCAATCTCTTTTTGCTGTTCAATTGTTGGTCCTTTAGGAGGACGACCTGGAATCTGCGTGGAACAGAAACTCAGAAAAATGAGAGTTAATAGTTCAACTGTTAATCTGCCTTACCCTCTGAAACTGACAAACTAAACCGGCCATATTTCAACAGTATAGAGCACACTCATTTAAACATTTTTTTTAACTTATACCAAATTACCAAGTAAACCAGGGGCCATCCCAGTTTATGAATCAAATATTTCACATGATTCACAAAAACAGAAATCAGAAAGGTCTTATCTTCCATCTGCTTTCTCTAACTATTCCTCAGTCCCCAAATCACATGTGATGATGTCAATAAGTGCATGACAGTTGAATATCAACTTCAGAGTTCCTTAAGTCACCAATGCAGACCTTCACCAACCTAAAACCACTATAAAATTCATGCTGGCGAGCAGATAAGTTGAACTGTTAAAAGAGAGGCGTTGAGAATGTAATCACAATTTCTTTCCATGTTTATCAAAGGTTAAATTTTTTTTTTTTTTAGTGATCCAAGGTAAAGTTCTTATCTTTTGTATAACCTTAGCCTTTTCACTTTATGTACAAGTGTACAACACCTCTATACACAAATCTTAAGTAGATAAATTATAAAAAACCCAAAATCTCAAACTTCTGTTTTACCTTTGCGGTATTATAACAAGCCTAATGAAGTCTAGACACGGACACTATACTTTTTAATTTGATTGACAGAAATGCCAAACAGCTGATTATGTGGTAAAGTCTTTGCTCTTTGTATCTACTGAAGCAGAAACTTCTGAGAGTCAACCCTATGTTTGGGAAGAGATAGTTGAGGAATAGAGGCAGAGAAATGTAATTTAAATATAAAAGGAACTAAAAGATTTACAACAAAATGATCAAAGTAAAATGAATTCCCATTTGTAAATGTGACGAAAAAACAAAATATAACTAATAAATTTTATAGAAAATGCTGGAAATGGAGGTAAGAAACAGGCAGTCGAAATTTCCCAGGGATTTAAATCCGATCTACGATAAGATGAAAACAGTTCCACCATCTATAGAACCTTTATAACCTGTTAGGCTGTTAGCAGGGCATATAGCATTGTTCACCAAATTAAATAGCAAAAAACAAATATCAGGAAAGGTAGAAATGGTACCAAATTGGTAATGATGTGAGAGTATTAGCAGAAGCCAAGCAGAAAATTATAACAACAACATTTGAAAACGACAGAACTCAAGAAAACAAAAAACATTTGAGAGAGAAGTGTGAACATTGTGGGATGAGGAGACATCTCAAGGAAGAGTATTTTAAGGAATGGGAGATAAACAACTGACAATGTTTAGAGGGAGGAGAGGGTTATATGGAAGATGGTCCTTGAGCGAAAACTTTTTCAACTGGAAATACTGGTGCAAGTAAGGCTGATACTCCTGAGTCCTGATAGAAGTCTTATCTCTGCAGTAGTGTAGGAGATAATGAAGAAATTGGTGAAAAGTAATGGCAAGGAAGTAGCGGTAGCAATAGTTGTTTCTAGTGCTGCAAAAATCATTTCAAGGGAATTAATCTCAGTACTTGATAATTAATTCCCATCTGACAATATCTTTCCACTCATCACCATTTTACTCCAAGAGTTTCCTAAGTAAGCAGATAATAAATAGTTGAGTGAAGCTCACAAGGGCTTGCTGATGATCTGCAGCCCGAGTACCATCAGAGTTGCTAATAATGTATCAGAGATTCAGAGGGTTAGCTTGCCATGATTACCAATTACAGCACAAAGTTAAATGAGGTACGGAGTACTTGATAATGCACTCTCTTTCAAACCCTTACTTGTAGCAGCTCATGTACAGCTCCTTATTAAAACCCAAAAACTCACCTCTCGATTTCTCTTCATCTTAAGCTTATAGACCCTTTAAACATCTATCAGAACGCGCTTTGAGCTGGGCAATACAAACTTCAATTTAGTCTTAAATCCACTCCAATCTCTACTAAAACACATAATCAACAAAACTAAATCACATTTTCATCCTTAAATAGGCTTCTATGCCATTTTTTCGACCTACATCAAAACAACAGTCGCGTAAATGACACAATACACACACGACACATCCATGAATGGAGCAATAACTAAGACACTAACGTTTAATAACCAATTAATTAGTAAACAACAACTAAAGGAAGAACCTTAGGGCTCGGCCTGGCGCGAGACTTCCTTAACCGTCTAAGCTCCTCAGCATTAGCAACACCACGAACAGCAGACTCAAAAGTAGCAAAATTCCCTACAATCCTCCTATCACTTTGTAAACACAAATACATTTCAACCGAGCTCGGCATCGAACCGATACCAAATTGCTTAACATTAAACATAAAACCAAGCTCAGCAGGTACAGAATCAAACCCACAACCCGAAACAACCAAACACCCCTTTTCGACGGCGGAATCATGGTACATAATCTCTGATTTTTCCATAAACTCCGGTTCCCCGCAAATGTCGAGGTAGTCGGTACCACTCTCGAGGCAGGCGCGTAGCACTGGGTTCCCGTGGAGACGAAAGGGGCCCACACAATTGAGGATGAGGCGAGTGAGGGAGGTTATATGGAGAAGGGAGTTGTAATCGGAGGTGTTAGTGGTGAGGATTGGGATATGAGGAGGTGGGTTTGGGTGAGTTGCCCATTTTAGTGAGTTTGTAAGCTTTTCTGGGTTTCTACCAGCTATTGCTATTGATTTGAATGAGTGGATGAATTTTAGGGATTCTTTCAGGACGTATTTTCCGGTGAAACCTGATGCTCCGAGGATGATGACGTCGTATGTTGTTGTTTCTGCCATTGATATTTGAAAGTTTGAAGCTTTGGGTATAGTGAGATGAAAGAAACAAATGAATGTGTTGGTTTATGTATGATGATGTGTGTTGTGTTGATGACTACCCATTATGAGTGATTGTAGGTCGTTATGGATTAGTACTTTTTGGTTGGTGTTGAGAAAGAGGAATTGAATGGCATTATTATAACATAAGGGTACATGTTACCGCTTCATTACTTTATTAATTTTTATTTTATTTTCTTCATTTCTGTAAATACTGAGATTCCACTGTCCCATCAATAAATTATGTTTTATGTTTGATTTTGCGGGATAAATGTAGAGATCAAGTCCAAGTACCATGTCATGATGTAGGGGTAAAGATTCTTATTAATCAAAAATAGAAACATTAATGCTAGAAGTACAAAAATATGGAGTGATAAGAGCGTGTGAGAACTGAGAAGAAATGGTTGGCAGTAGGAATACAAGATACTCCGTAGGGAACTCCATATAGACATATAGTCAATTTCACATAGGGTGTTGTATAATTAATCAACACCTTTTGACTTGTTGTTTTATCCCACTTGCACTTATTAATCCAAAACCATCCGTTTGCCCAATTAATCACCTCAGAACCTTAATATTGTGGAGTACTCTACAATAATTTAAATTTGCTATTCCCGTACACTTCTGTTTGTTTTGTCCTACATTATATTGCTTGTATTTCATACCACTAATGGAATAATCTAGCTTGCATGATGGTAGTGTTACTTTACTATTGTTGATTGTGAGGTTTTGTCATTCAATTATGTACCCTTATGTTATAATAATGCCATTCAATTATACAGAAGATTGTAGGTCGTTATAATTTGTAAAAGAGTTTTTTTAGAGTTATTTTATGAAGTAATTTTTTGCTCCAAATAGGGGCATGCTGCAAGCCCTAATATGTTATAATAATGCAATTGATTCCAAATTTCCTAATTTTTTTTCATGCTATTGATTTTTGCAGTGAAGACACAGGCAAACTATGGATATTATTTCTCTTTCGAGCTCTGATTGAAGATGGGTTTGATTCCAAAGATAATGGCAAAAGCTGCAAAAAAGATCAACCCAATTGAGGTGGTCATTCCAGCAATGTAAAGAGTTTTTTGTTTCTTCAATCATACTAATAGTCTAATAGCATATGCACAATGAAACGGAGCATAAGAAGGATGTGAAGAAAATACCTTCACAAATGAAACAATGATGTGGAAAAACAGACCTTCACAAATAAACCCCAAATTTGATTGAAAATGAAAATCCTATATTTCAATTCTGGAAAGTTGACATTGATTCTCTATTGTATAATTTAAGTTTTCATTGACTATCTTCTGTATAATTGGCAAGGTGACCAAATCGTTTACTACCTTTGTTTCATATGATGTGTATCAATTGAATTTTGTATGTCTTATTAAAACTATCCAATTGTTGCACATAATATGAAACAAACGTAGTGATTGGAATTAGGCAAATTGTAATTATCACAACCTAAAATGAAGCTCTTTGCAATAGTATGTTAAGAGCAAGTGATTATTCATTTATTTGTATTGTATTATTGCATCGAGTTGATCAATCTAATTTCAATTTAACTAATTTTATACTCTATCAATTATAATGAAGAATGCTACATTCACCCACCGAGATGAGTAGGATTATGGTGTCTGGGTTTCTACAAAAAGGGTGGGTAACTTATCCGGCAGTTCAATTATAATTTACAATCTATTGTGAATTGGAAAATGTACAAAAACTAACTTATTTAGTGGTGATCGTATGGTGGTTAATATGTTTATTGAATAAATAATTTTAAGAGACTCTTCACCTTATAGTCATGCACTCGTGCCACTAAAAGGGACCATTATTATAATATTTTATTCAAAGATGAGATGAATGACTAAGGAAGAATTATTATTGTCAGGGCGTTTATGTGATATTGATTGTTAGAAGCGATTAAGCGAATGAGATTAGGATGCAGAAATTATTATATTAGAATATGCAATTATGAAAGGTGATAATTCAAAATTTAATGGCATGAAGTTATGAAAGTAATGGAATTTTATAAGTTGAAAGCAGTTGATCGCATAATGTAATGGAATTAGAAAGAATGTTAATGGAATGCAATATGAGAGCAATGAGTTATGACTATTGAGATTCAAAAATACAACTCTGTAGCGTAATACCAAAAATCGAGGGAACTTTACTAATTATTCGTACAATTATTAATCTTCATTAATTTCTCCACTCTTTAAATACAATATACAGAATTGTAGTTGCATTCAAACTCCTCATATTCTTCTTTCTTTCAACTCACTATATCATCATTTCCTTCTTCTAATCCTAAAGTTCTAAAACCAAGTTAATAAAAAATCAGATCTAATCATCATGATCATCAATGCGGTGCCAAATGAAGCTGCCTACGACATGCAAACCCAAACTCGGACCCTTATCAAGCATTTTTGGGGTTTTTGTTTTTTTTTTTTTTTTTTCTTTTTCTGATTATATATATGCATGTGAATTTCTGATAATTTACTTGTGCTATACACATATATGATTGTCAATCTTTCATACTACTTTACTGCATCACACTACACTAGTACACTAATACTTGTGCTTGTATCACTATTTTTTTTTTTTTTGATTTATTTATTTATTTTTGGGTAAAAAAATGTGAATCAGGTGTCAAAGTATCACCTTCAGAGCCTGTTACAGTCAGCTTTCAAAATCGCCCTAAGAAAAGCCTCTACATTTGTCAGGTTTCCTCTACTCGGATTATCATTTTACTTTCTATTCTGTTCTGTTCTGTTCAGTTCAGTTCAGTTTTTATACGCACACCTACGTAAGTCGATAAGCAGTTGGGTAAACTAATTGTTTATACTTAATGAGGTTTTCGCAAAATGAGCACACGTACTACTTTTGATGCCAAAACCATCTACGTAACCATGTACTAGTGCTTAACTTCATTGTTAGTTTGTTTATACGAGTGAAATTTATAGGTATGAGCATAAAATCCCTTTCCCAACTCCCAACTGATGGCTATGGATTTTAACTCTGTAAATGATGAAGTCACTTTTGTTGAATGAATTATGCTCTAAAGTCTAAACCTCTCTTCATGATTTAAGGTAGTTGGTTTCCTATCCAAAGTTGTTCCTATAATTCTGTTTTGTTATGCAAACAATGTATGGGTGGGTTGTCTGCAGGCCACTCTAGGAGAGTATTGCTATGAGGCCCCGGCCTTTGAGAAAGCGACACATGGTAGAAGTCTACTTATACTGAAAGCTGGAGACAACCCAGGGGTTGGTGTATGCTCCCTCCGGATTAGAGGAAGGGAGATGACTAGGATTGATCTTGACTTTACAGGGCCGGGTGATCTCGTCATTTCTGTTGAAGGTGCCTTCGATATTCATCTTGTTGGTTATATATTCGACGAGAATTCACCACCTGCTATTGACGTTGTAACTCCGCAAACGTATCCTTCTTAGCTTTCTCATCTCTTTTGTATACTATTACTAAAGATACCATTTTTTTCCTATACTTTTTATACAATATGAATTGGTTTATCTGTGTGTCAATGTTGCAGCTTGGGCAATGAAAGAGAATCTGATGCTAGTACTAGTCAACTTGCTTCCTCAACTGAAATTCAACTTTCTCCCTCAGGAGGAGATGGCACAAGTAAACTCAGTACAGAATCTGCACCAATTCCGGACTTATTTTCTCATCTTCCCCTGCTGACCATTCCTAATTTGAGCAATTTACGAGGTAAATTTACCCACTCTATCTTTAACTCATGTCATATGATTTGTTGGTAACCTTATCCGATAGCATTAGTAACTTTCAGGTAATTTTAAACCTATATATACGTTATTAAAAGTTAAAATTGTTGAGTCATTGTTTCGTGCTATTCTTAAAATGATTTTCATTTAGTCCCTCACTTACCAACACAGTCACTTTTGAATATAGCTGTTGACATTGCGGATGGCTTGAGCAACATCAGAAAGGAGGAGAGTATTAATATATTGCTGCAGGGGCTGACTGTAGCTCAAATCGAAGCTTTATTGAGGTGAAATAATGTTCAATAGTTGGTTCTTCAAGTTGCAACCTTATATGCTGACACAGTTTCCTTCATACTTTTCCTAGTTTCATGTCTTTGATGTTTTACTTAAACATGTTAAAGCTTGAGGGTAGGTTCTCTTGGTATTTTCTAATGTTTTTGTGTATGACCATCACCGTAAACGTCAATTGATTTGTTAAGATCATTGTCCCTACTGAAATAAATAAGTTCCTTTCAAGCAAAACGAATAATATAATGCCTAATAATTTTTTTTTTGTGTGTACATAAATTGAAATCAGTTTTCATACTTGATTACCTTTACATGTTTTGCTGCAATACTCTCACGGTGGAGTATTGTTCATGTGATTCTTTAGAGCCCTTTAGTTGCTAAGGTAGTGATCGATTCATTACTCATTTATGTTACTTTATTTAATTTCGTGTCATTAACTCCACCACTTTCTATTCATTTTTCTCTTAGAACAAACTCTGTGAGAAAACTGTTAGATTACCGGGTGAATGAATCAGACGAAAGATTGAAGCAGGTTTCTTCCCGAGGGACTGCTCTAGTTATCAAATATACCGAGGAAAGTGAGTTGAACAAGAATGAGGTTGAGGTAGAAGAAAGAGTAGAGCAGGCTGCTACTCAGGGGACAACCCAGTTTGCCAGCTGTAATGAAGATAGCGGGAATGAATTTGAGAGGTACAATATCTTTTGCTTACCTTACTTAGGGCCTCCTTTTGGTATCCAATATTTCATTGGTGATCACCTCATATTCAAGAAATTATATTGTATTCCTGAAGATTAGGATGATTTTTTGTTTTGTTAGTTACCACTTGCTTGCTTTTAGATGTGATTTGCTTATAAAAGGCATTTGAACATTGTAGAACATTTTCTTACTGAAGGAATTGATAAGTTTGAGCTTTAAAGAAGAAGCTTTAATGGAGTTTCTTCCATTGAAGCTTCGAATAACAGAAGCAAAATAGTGAGAAAGAAAAGATTAGAGAGAGAAATATAGAGAGAGAAGTAAGTTTGTTATTATTGTTGTATCAAAAAACAGAAGTTGTTACAACTAACTTCCTTTTATACTTTATACTACTGCAGTACAATATTCAACCAACTAGTAGAGAGTATGTAGTATAGTATATTAGTAGCAAGACCATATCCTCCAACACCCCCCTCAAGCTAGGCAGGAGGAATATCAGTCATGCCGAGCTTGGAAATGAGCTCCTGATGCTGTGGAGAGGGTAATGGTTTAGTAAAAACATCAGCTAGCTGTAGCTGTGTAGGTAGATAAGACAGCTCAATCAGCCCTTCCATGACTTTTTCCCTAGTGAAATGACAATCCAGCTCTATATGCTTTGTTCGCTCATGAAAAACTGGATTCCTACCAATGTGTATGGCAGATTGATTGTCACAATGTAGCTTCACAGGAAGAAGATTAAGGACATTGAGCTCTTGCAGAAGCCTAACAAGCCAAGTTACTTCAGAAGAAACTGAAGCCATTGCTCTATACTCTGCTTCAGAGGAAGAACGAGAGATAGTGCTTTGTTTCTTAGACTTCCAAGAAATAGGTGACTTCCCAAGTAAAACCACATAGCCTGTAACTGACCTCCTTGTGTCAGGACAAGTAGCCCAATCTGAATCACTGTATGCCTGCAAAGTTAACTGCGGAGAAGCAAATAACAAAATACCCTGTCCTAGGGAGGAGGCTAAGTATCTCAAAACATGATGTTAAGCATGCACATGAGGAATTCTAGGCTGGTGCATAAACTGAGACAGGGTTTGGACTGCAAAAGAAATATCAGGTCTGGTAGCAGTAAGAAAATTTAATTTTCCTACCAAGCACCTGTAATGCTCAGGAGCTGAATAAAGGTCTCCCTCTGAACTAAGCAACTTCAAATTAACAGGAAGAGGTGCTTTAGCTCCTTTAGAAATATCAAAAGCACAAGCTTGCAGTAGTTCATGTGTAAACTTTCTTTGAGACAGTACAAGTCCAGTAGAAAGTTGAGTAACCTCAATGCCAAGGAAATAATGCAAGAACCCCAAATCTTTAATACTAAAAGCATTGTCTAAATGTTGCTTAAGCAGTAAAATGCTAGAAACATCATCACCAGTCAAGATAATATCATCAACATAGACAGCAGCAATGATGATGAACTTGTCAAATCTTTTAATGAAGAGAGAATAATCATTCTTGGACTGAAGGAATCCTTGTGAAACTAATTCTGATGTCAACTTGGCAAACCACTGCCTACTTGCTTGCTTTAAGCCATATAATGATCTTTTCAATCTACAAACATGATGAGAAGGATTAGGAATCCCAGGAGGCATTTTCATATAAACTTCTTCTACTAAGTCACCATGAAGAAAAGCATTGTTGATGTCCAATTGATGTATCTCCCATTTATGATAAGCTGCTATGGCTAATAAACACCTTACTGTAGAGAGTTTGACAACAGGTGAGAAAGTTTCCTCATAATCAATGCCATACTTTTGTGTAAAACCCTGTGCAACTAGCCTTGCTTTGAGCCTCTCTAAACTGCCATCAGACTTGAGTTTTACCTTGTAAACCCATTTACACCCTATGGCCTTTTTACCTGGAGGAAGAGGAACTACATCCCAAGTATTGTTATCTTTCAATGCTTGGATTTCTTTGTCCATGGCTGCTATCCAACCAGGATCCTGTGATGCTTCTAGATAACCACTAGGTTCAGAAATAGAGCAAGAAGAAGAGATCAATGCCTGTGGTGTAACAGGCAGTTCTGTAAAAGCTACTAGATTACACCAGTGAAGTGAAGCAGAAGCACAGATATAATCAGCTAAATAAGCTGGTTGTTTAGTCTGTCTAGTGGAATGTCTAGTAATAGGTTCTTCAGATAAAGGAGAAGAAGAGGAAGGAGAAGAGGGAGGAGATGTTGAAGTAGACATAGAAGAATTAACTGAAGATGAAAATTGAAAAGGTTCTGGAATAGTATAAGAAAAAGAATCAGCAACTTGCAGCAGGAAGATAAATTGGACTTTGGGAAGTGGAATTGGGTGTGTGGTGAAAAGGCAAGTGTTTCTCATGAAAGACTATGTCTCTCGTGATAATGATTTTGGAATTTTCCAAATTGAGAACCTTATAGGCCTTATGTCCTGTAGGATAGCCTAAAAACACACAAGGAGAAGCCTTAGCATCAAACTTAGTTCTATGTGTTTTGTTAGTAGATACAAAACACAAGCAACCAAATACTCTTAAGTGATCAACATTGGAATCTCTCCCATTCAACCTGGCATAAGGAGTACAGTTATCAATATTCTTCAAAGGCATTCTATTGATGAGATGAGCAGCACACATCAAACAGTCTCCCCAATACTTAACTGGGACACCAGATTGAAAAAATAAGGCTCTTGCTGTTTCTAGGAGATGCCGATGTTTCCTCTCAACAACTCCATTTTGTTGAGGAGTATCTACACAACTCTTTTGATGTAAAATGCCCATAGTGGCATAAACAGACTTCAGTCTTCCTTCACAAAGCTCTAAAGCATTGTCAGTCCTAACTGAAAGAATTTTAGCATTGTACTGTGTAGTTGCAAATTTAAAGAAATTTTCAACCAAAGCAACCACATCTGATTTGAACTTCATAAGAAACACCCAAGTATGTCTTGAGTAATCATCAACAACAGTGAGAAACCAAGAAAAACCATCATATGTCATGGTTTTATGTGGCCCCCAGACATCCAAATGCAATAGCTCAAAACAGTAACTAGACTTAGAAGCACTAAGTGGAAAAGAAAGCCTAGCTTGTTTTGCCTTTGGACATATTTGACAGATACAATCAAATAAAGAACAACTTGCAATTGGACAAACTAAATGCAATTTATTGAAAGGTAAATGACCAAAACGAAGATGCCACAACTTAGCAACTTCAATAGAAGCCAAGCAAGAGACATCATTAGTACCAGAGATGACTGAACCAACTGGAGCTACAGAAGATCCTTCCACAGCATACAATCCTTTGTCCAGATTACCAAGAATCAGTGAACTGCTCAAAGAGGGTCCCTGAAGTAGGCACTTATCATGTGTGAAGACAATATCACATGACAAATCCTTGCACAATCTATGTGTAGATAACAAATTAAACTTGAAATCTGGTACATGTAAGACCTTATCAAGCTTAATACCATTCCCAATAACAACTGAGCCAATATGATTTACAGTAACTTGTTTACCATCAGCAACTGAGATAGTGTTGGGGACCTTATCATATTTCTCATAGCTTTCAACCAATTCTATATTTGAACAGAAATGGTCTGTAGCACCACTATCAATTATCCACTTAGTATTTTTAGAGGAGATTAAACAAGTACCTGCAACATGAGCTGAACCATTAATAGTAGATTGAGCAGGAGAATTATTCACTCCAACATCAGCTGAAGATGAATCATTCTGAATCATCTGAAGTAACTGATTGTACTGTTCCATTGAAATTTCAGTAACTTGTTCTGAAGAGATATCTTCATTATCTTGTGCAAAAGCAGCTACTCTGCCTTCTGGTGGCTTTGTTCTGCCTCCATTTGAGGCTGGAAAACCATGAAGCTTGTAGCATTTATCAATTGTGTGATTTCTCATTTTACAATAATCACAAAACAAGTGGTTCAGAGGACGCTTATGTCCAACAACAAACTTGTTTCCATTTGGACCTTGAAGAACCCGAGAATACTGATTAGAGGAAGTATTCTTGTTTTGTGAAATCTTAGTGTTTTGATAAGCAACTGAAGCACTTTGAAAACCCTCATTGAACTGTGCAACTTGCCTCTGTTTCTCATCTTGCATTAGAAGACGATATGCAGTAGTGATTTGTGGTAATGGTTGCATCATGAGGATGTTAGCTCTTGCACTATGAAAATTAGGATTTTGTTTCATCAGAAACTGAACCAAACGCTGCTCTTGTTGAATCTTCAAGTATTGCTTTGCTAGATTGCAAGAACACTGATTACAAGTACAAGTAGGAATGTTAACTATTCCACTAATTTCATCCCAAAGTGCTTTAATCTTCGTAAAGAACTCAGCAATTGATTCAGTCGAACCTTGCTGAAGATCATTAAGTTGTTGTTGAAGATTGTAGAGTTGAGGTCCAGAACTTTGAGAAAAGCGTTCTTCGAGATGCTTCCATATCTCAGCAGCAATAGTCAGATAAAGAACACTTCGAGCATATTGTTGTGTCAAGTGAACGAAGAATATAGGAAATCAATAAGTCGTTGCACCGCACCCTAGCTCCATAAGTCGAATCATTTGTAGGCGGTTTTGGAGAGTTCCATCAACAAATCGAAGTTTATTCTTCGCTGATAAAGCAATTGTCATGCTTCTTCTCCAATCGCCATAATTGTCACCATTAAAAGGTGTAGAAACTAAAGCTTGAGTTGGATTTTCAGAAGGATGAATGAAATATGGTGAAGTGAGATCTTGTAATGGTGAAAGCTGAGAAGAGGAATTTTCTGCCATTGTTAATCAACAATTGAAAGAATATCGAAAGCTTGAAGAAGAGAATTAGAAAAAAAAAAAAAAAAAAAGAGAAGAAGAAGAAAACGTGATTGAAATAGAGAAATGTGGATCGATTCACGCGCTCTGATACCATGAAGGAATTGATAAGTTTGAGCTTTAAAGAAGAAGCTTTAATGGAGTTTCTTCCATTGAAGCTTCGAATAACAGAAGCAAAATAGTGAGAAAGAAAAGATTAGAGAGAGAAATATAGAGAGAGAAGTAAGTTTGTTATTATTGTTGTATCAAAAAACAGAAGTTGTTACAACTAACTTCCTTTTATACTTTATACTACTGCAGTACAATATTCAACCAACTAGTAGAGAGTATGTAGTATAGTATATTAGTAGCAAGACCATATCCTCCAACACTTACAGATATAAACTTGTGTCATCTGCTCATATAAAGCTTCATCATACTTCCTAGTATTATTTTGTTTTATGATAATTTTCTGGGGTGTTATTCGTTTGTAACAGTAAGTCATTATTCTAATAAAAAAAAACTGTTAATCACTAGCTCAGCCCCTTGTCTAATTTTCACTTGTAATACCATCATTTCATTTTGTTTTTGTTTTTAGCATAACATTTCCAAATCATATAAACATATTCAAGTCAAACATTCACTCCTTTACAAATATTGTAGAAACTTTTCTAGGGAATTATGTGAGTAGGATCAGAACATCAAATATTGGAGCACTGGATATTGTATATCAATAAATGCTTCTTCTTTTTTCTACCCTAAAGGCAACATAGTAATATCTTCATACAATTTTCTTTGAATTTTTTATAGTGTCATTGTGTAGTGTTATTCTTCTGCACTAACTAGTATGACCAATTGACCACCCACTCATTGTAAAGAGTCTATATGCTTAACTGCTGAAGACTTGTATGGGAAGTTCTAACCATATGTCACTTCTAACTTTCAATGAAGTTATAATGCTCAACGAATAATGGTAATGACTAACTTTCTAACAAGTCCATGTGGAGTTATGTATCCCCGGCATAAAGCATAGGAATTTTGCAAGAAAAGAGATGATTTGGAGCTAATGTACAAGTTCTATCACTTCTATAAGGGAGCCCCCCATAGCTATTGGTCTGTATTTTTCATTGATATTTCAAAGGAAAATTATTCAACAGGGACCTCTGGCGGTAAAACTTTTTGTAAGAAATAGTCTTTTGTTGTGAAAAGAAAACCTATAGTTACAAATGGCTCGGTCAAACTATTAAATTTCTCCTTTCTTTTTCTCAACCATTCAATAGCCTGGCAAACACCCCCCCCCCTCTCCAAAACGAAGTCGTGTTTATTGATCAAGCTGTGCTTTGACCAAGAAAGGTAGAACTTCGATGTATTGAACAAGTCGATCATATGCTTTGCACTTGGATGTCGATTTCATAAAAATAAATTAAAAGCTTGTATTCCTCCTTAGGTCCTTGGTAATGATCCTTATCTGCCTACTTTTACCTATCAGATCATTTTTTGTGGGAAATCTACTACAAAAGGTTCTTTTCAACAAATTTCCCTTTTTCAATTGGTGTTGCATGGACGTCCCTGATTTGATGTGCTACATAAAACCTTCTCTGACAATTCTCATTTTGTTGGTTTAATGCATTTTCATTGATAAGTTTGATGGGACAAGGCTCTCCCGACCATTATGAGCTTCGGTCCAAGAAGAGTAAAAGGCGGATAAACTATGAAGAAGAGGAAAAAGAGGAAGAAGAAGAAGAAGATCAGCACAGGTGTATAAGAATGGTCTTTTGTTAGTTTTCTTTGTATATATGGAATGTATATTTGTTGAAGGTTTATTTTGAAATGTGACTATGAATGGTTGATTTGCGCTTGAATCTAAAAGATTCTTTCAAGTAGAAAAATATTATTCCAATTATAATGCTTTGGGATTCTCCTACAAAAACCATGTCGTGGTGGAGTTCTTTTCTTTTGTCATCATTTTTATCGTGCAGGTTTTTTTTGGTAATTATTTTTATAGTGATGTTGACTAACATTGTTGGTACTTTGTTTGTTGTTTGTGGGATTGGTAAGATCTCAAAGCGTGAATCTCTTCAAAATACATTGCATGTCTCGATTTTATTAATACCTAATTTCATGTGACTTTAATCAATGTAAATCGTTTCTCTTGTTTTTATCCTTTAGACAATTACACTATGCATTATTTGACTTATGATGAAAGGCACCCAGGCCCTTACATGAGTATTGATTTTATAGCCTGGCTCCATATTTAAAATTTATATATCACTTTCTGTACAATTCGGCGTTTTTTTTTGTGATTCATTGTAGTATTTTGTAAGAATCTTTTGCTTATGCTGTCTCTGCTCCACTATATTATGGCCTTGTACTTGTTATAGTATATCTATGTTTTCTTAGTTGTGGTGCGTAAAGTTTTCTTGGTCGATTATACAATAGAAATATCTGTTGTTGTAGCACTTGTGCCACTGGTGCGTTATTTGCTCTTATTATATGTGTGCATGATGTTATGCCGAAGATTATTCTTACTGGGGTTGCATATATTTCTAGTTGTGTAGCTGCTATATTATGTTACTTTGTTATACCGACTATAATTATTTAGAGTGTTTTATGGTGTTTCCTTATGCATCTTATGTTAAGGGCTTTAAATGACAACTTCTTACCATTTTCACTCTCCGTCCTTGCGGGCAACCATTTTTTGGTCCTCATATATATATGTGTTTAACTAAATTTTTGTTTTTATGTGTCCTTGTGCAAATTTTTGGTTAAGGTCTACACAATATGCCCTTCTAGAAGACTCTGAAGTTGACACTAGGGAGGCTAGGAAGGCGAGAAAGAAGAAGAAAAGGGAGGCTAGAGAGGAATTAGCTAGGTGTGTTATTGTTTTTCCATATCCATTTAAATTTCATGTTTCTACTTTCTATAGATTGGAACACTCTTATGCTTTACAGTCCTGTAGGGAAGAATTTTGTTCATGTATGGCATCTGTTTGTATAGAAATCATCAAATGTCTTTTGCGGAGTATGAAATTTCATGTGTCTTTAATTCTATTCATAAAGCTACTCACGTTTGTTTGTTACTCTATGGTTGGTTTGTATCTTGTTAAAAATTAGTTAAAGCTGTGGTAATGTCAGTGAATTGCTTCACCATTTATTTTGTTTTAGCTCTAGTGCTATTTATTGTCGACATGTATCATATATCTAGTGAATTACATATTTGGTGAACAAATTGATAATTCAAAGTACAATATCATGTATCAATTCTTTTATCAGTGTCAATAGCATGATATCCTTCAGTTGTGTTATCTTTTGTTTCATGTTCAATTAGTCATCTTTTTTACAGTGTTGTCAGGCATTCTTGATATCTCTTTGTGCGTTAATCTTTTGTTTGATGTTCATTTAGTCATCATTTACAGTGTTTTCGATTAACATTCTTGATATCTTTGTGCTTCATCGTTCACTTGTTGGTAAGACATACAAATCATGAGTCTCTTCAAAATCCATTGGTTGATTTAAAGGAAGCTAAACGGCTGAAAAAGAAGTTGAAGAGACAGAGGCAAGCTGAAGAATATGATGCTAGGTTTGATTCCTTTATTTTTTGTTTTGTTGTATAACTTCAAGTTTTGTGTGACTTTGTTCAATGCAAATTGTGTCTCTTGGTTTAGCTAGTTATACGTTCGTTAATTTTTTATTAAAGGCACTCATGCCCATACATGACTGCTGATTATGTAGCCTGGCTACTCTTCTTTTCCATATCTTGACTGAATTATTACCTTCTATACTCTTTGGCGTTTTGTTTGTGATTCGTAATTGTATATTTAGGAAGAACCTTTTGCTTATGCTGTCTTTCAACCTTCTTTTTGGGCCTTGTTATTGTATTTACATACATTCTTAGCTGTGGTGCATTAATGGTTCTTGGTTGATTATACAATTGAAAGGTCTGTTGTTATATTGTTTAGCACTTGTACAGTTGTGCGACATTTGCTTTTTTTTTTATATTTGTGTTTGATGCTATACCAAGGCTTATATACTTGCTATATTTTGTTTATGATCACTTTGTGGTATAGAGTATAATATTTTTTTTGTTTTATGGTGATTTCTTGTGCATCTTTTGTGGCTAAACAGAGTGTTTTTTGTCATCATAGATATGATTTTAACAAAAATGTGCCTCTTTAATTGTTTCCTTGCCCGCCTTTTTTTTTTTTTACTTTTTTGTGAAGCCCTACCCAACATGGCCTTCAAGAAGAAACTGCACTTGACACTAGAGATGCTGGTAAGGATAGAAAAAAGAAAAAGGATGCTGTAGAAGAAATGAGGTGCGTTATCGTTTTTTTAGTATCTTGTCCTAATAAATGTGAGGTGATAATTTTTGCCATCCTTGACTCTCCGCCCTTGTGGGCAACCAGTGTGTTTCTTGTCCTTATATATATAATTTTAATGACATGTGTTGTTCTAAATGTTTCCTTGCGCACTTTTTTTTTTAAGATCGACACATCATGGCTTTCCAGAACACCCTGCAGTTGACACCAGAGATGCCAAAAGGGCAAGAAAGAAGAAAAAGAATGCCAAGGAGGAAGTTAGGTACAATATCAATTTCTCCATATCTAATTAAATCTTATATCTCTAATTTCTTCTATAGTTCAAAACACTCTTATACTTGACACTGGTGGAGGGATAAAATTTGTTCATGTTTGTCGTGTGGTATCTTTCTTTATCAAAATCATCGGTTTGTCTTTTGTTAAGCATGGATATTTGTGTCATATTTAATTCCTTATAAAGCTGATCATTTAATTGTTTCACCATAAATGTGTTCTAGCACTAGTGATGTTTAAAATTATATACTATATAACTGACCTTAAAAAAAAAAAAAGAAGTATAGCTGAATGCTTCATCTTGCTAGTGGATAGCATATATGGTGAATGATTTTTATTAATAGTATCATGTTTCATGAGGCGCTTATTTATTGTTTGTTGGAATATATAGATTAGTATGAGTTAGTGAGTTTTCCTCAATTTAGTTAGTTTGTTATGAAATTAGTACCTCATATAAAAAACCGTATTTTGTACTCATTTCATGATTTAATAATAATAGAAAATAAAGGCACAGCTTTCTTCCTCTCTTTCTTCATGCTCTCCTGAAACTCCATCCATGGCTTCCTCTCACCATTTTCACCTTAGCTCAATTCTAATACTGTTCAAATAGTATTGGCAAACAATGGTCGAAGGAAAACAATTGTTATGGATCGGGTGACTCAGGGAAAAGGCTATCATTTTGATTGTGGTGATCTATTATACGGTGTGACACAGAGGCAGCTATCCGCTACAAAACATCTGTAATGAACAGCAGTCCATAAGCCTTTGCATTATATTCACCTTGTACTAGTTATACTATCCGGAACTTCTTTTAATGAACAGCAGAGCATGCCATGGTGTTTTTTAATATTATTATTTGGTTTTGTCTTTTTTGTTTTGCGATTTTTTTAATAGTGAATGAGGACTTTGCCATGGATTCTAAACTTCTATTGTTCTAATGGACAATGTGTTGCTCTACGGTTTTTATGATTCCTTTCTTCTATGATAATAATTGTAATATCTATGGCTTTTTGTAGTGACTAATGGCATTTCTCTTGTGCATCTTCTGTTAAGGGCATCAAATGATGGTCTACATATTCCCACATCTGATACTGCAGAGACAGACAAAGCCCTTGTTGAACATGCTAGCGTCAGGTAACTAGTTTTTACCATCTTTCACTCTCTAGCCTCGTCTATAGCAATAAGTTTAGCAGGATTTGTGTGCTTCTGTATTTCCTTGCACATATTTGTTGATAAGATTTATGGATTTTCAGTAAAACTCCATCATAATGCTAATTAACATATAAAGGTGTTCATGCGATCAATTCTTCTTGCAGGTCTCATGAACCGGGACGTGTGCTCATTGTTTGTGCTTTACCATACCTCGGATAACGTTGATAATTTTATTTTGTTACTGATCTAATGATGATGTTTTGACAATTGCTTCTCAATTACCATCTTTTGTGTGGGAAATGTAGTTTTTTGTTATTTCGTGGTCTTTTGAGCTTTAGTTGCTGAAGGTATTTTAGTGGATGGTCTTAGGCCCAAGTTCAAACACACCATGGCACATTGGCAGCATGGAATTTCTGTGCTCTATTGTCACTTAATTATGGGCATTACATTTTTATTTGGTTACCTCTTCTTTTTACAGAGTACTAAGTATGTCATTTTGATTTAGAAACTTGATTTTATTTTACACTTGGTATTGGTCTAAATTCAACATTGCACTCCTATTGTTGACAATGTGTAAAGATGTTAAATGCTAATTTTGCAATATCTTATATTATCAAGTATTTATGCGATTCAACATCATCTACACTCCATGTCGTCTTCCTTGCTCACTCATCCATATTGAATTGATGAAATTGTTTCGACACATTTTTTTTCAAATATTTATCCCCTTCATGTACAAGTATTTCTGTTTGAAAGTTGTGAAAAAAAATGCCCATATAGACGTTTAGTTATTATAATGTTTTTAATAAAGTGGAGCTTGAATAAATGTTTTACGGAGTAATGTGTTTCTTCCAAAGGATGATTTACAAGTTGCCAATATAATCCTCAAATTATCCAAGGATTGAATATATACATAATTAGTGAGGCAAATGAGTGTGTTTCAGTTTTATAAATACGTAGTATTTTTAATATAAATCAGTGGTTAGAAAATTGCTTTCATACAGCAAGAGTCATTAATTCAAATCCAATAGTAGGTAAAACCTATTAGATACTTTGAATTGATTGGAAATACTGCATGGTTTAATTTTTCATTTCAGTTGGGCACTTGTTTTCTTTGACTTGTTGAGCTGTATGGATTAAAATAATTTTGTCTTTCAAGCATTGCTCACAATTTCACCAAGCATTTCACAATCATTGTGGTTTTTATGGGTTGATAGAGGTTTTTAGGGGTTTAACTAGAGTGTACGGGATTTCAACAATTCAAAATTATTCAAAAAATACTACGCGAGATCACAAAAGTAGTTTTGCAGATTATAAAAACAAAAAAATACGAAAAATTTCATAGATTTGTTATTTTATTATATGTATTCATAATACTTATATTTTTATATTTTAATACATATTGATATATATATAAATATATATATATATATATTTTTTGTTATAACCATTAAGGCATATAAATAGTTAATATTTTTTTATTTTTCTTGCACTCTGTTGGTAAGTTAGTTTAATATATTGATTTTGTATCCCCATGTTATACATTTTGGATCTGCCACTGGTTCAACTATAAGGATATATAACTTGTATATTCAAGAAAAGAAAATGAACAGGCTTAAAATAAAATTAACTCAAACTAAATTTGTCTAAAAATGATATCAACTAAAACTAAACAGAATTGTAATTAGACAAAATCGAGTGAAATTAACTTAATTGAAATGAATTCAACTGAAGTAATCGAAGATAACAAGAACGTCAATTGTTAACTTGGATGGACAATGCTAAATATCTTGGAAGCGAAAGTAAGTAAAGGTGGCCGGGATGGTGAGAAGTTGAAAGAGCAGTGACTTAAAATTACGACTGTTGAGATTGAAAAAGACAACTGTAGGAGTGTACCAAAAATCGAGGATACTTTTTACAAAATTACAATTATTACTCTTCATTCATTTTTCGCATACACTCCTCCTCATCATCTTCTTTTTTCAGTACTCTATCATCATATATTTCCTTTGTTCTAAAATATAAACCTAAGATCAAATCATGACTATCAATGCGATGCCTGTAAATGAAGCTGCTTGGGACATACATATCAATAATCTGAACCTTCCCAAGCATGTTTGGGGTATATATATATCTTATTAACTCTTCTTTTCTTAATCTACATGTTTTTAGTGTTTGTATGTATTATTTTTACATTTAGTGCTGTTTTTTGTTCATTCTTCTTCTAAGTTCCTTCTAATTATGCATATTAATATTATGACTGTCATTCTACTTTATTATATCACACGAAAGAATGAGGGAGTAGTTAAAGCTTTCTTTCCGATTGTAGAAAATCTTTAGATCAATACTTGTGACACGTGGCTCTCTAACACCCAAAAAACCTTTGCTGGACCATGCTACACTAGCTAGTACACTTGCACAAGGTTATTGTACTCCAATAATACTTGTGCTTTACGCAGTTCTGATTGTGATGTGAATCAGGTGTCAAAGTATCGCCGTTCGAACCTGTTACAGTCAGCTTCCAAAATCGCCCTAAGAAAATCCTCTACATTTGTCAGGTGCGTATGCTCGATCTATTTGGATTACTATTTTATGTATGTGTTACTTTCAGTTTTTTTTAATTCAGACGTACGATAACCATTTGAGTAAATTAAACTAAACTTATTGTATATTTCGATTGAGTGATCTATAATGTTTGTCCAATCTTAATACTAAACGAGCTGTTTGCAAGGTCGGCTCACACGTACGACTTTTAATTTGATGCCAAAATCATCTACCATGTACTAGTGTAATTTAGCTTCATATTGATGTTACTTTGTTTGCCTATCCTAATTGCTTTATAAATGAGAATATTGTGCTCCGACTTGTCGTCTTGTTTATGTACTTGCACAATTTTACCCTTTTGTTTTTGTAAATGTGAAATATGTTCTACTCTATTATATCAAGTGTACGTACGTGCTATGTTTGTGTGACACAAAGATTTTTGAGGTAAATGATGGTGTCAAGGTATTGTACCAGTGAAATGAATAAATATCCCTTTCCCAAATGATTGCTATGAATGCTGCATTAATATATACTCTATAAATGATTAAGTCATTTTTGGTGTAATGCTAATAATGTACGTACGTGTGGGACGTTTACACGCAGGCCACTGTAGGAGACTTGGTTCTTGAGGACCGTGTGGCAGAAGGTAGAAGTTTACTTTCACTGAAACTTGGAGACAAACCGGAGATTTTGATATGCTCCCTCGGGATGAGTCGAATTGAGGCTACTAGGCTCGATATTGACATTGCAGGACCAAGTGATATCGTCCTTTCTGTCAATGGTCCCTTCGAAATTCATCTTGCTGGTTATATATATGATGATATTCCGCCACCTGCTACTGAAGTTGTACCTCCGCAAATGTATCCTCTTCATCTCTTTTATATATACTTTTCTGTAATGTTTTTGTCTATGACCATCACCATTTCAATGTCAAAGTTGAAAAAAAGTTCCTTTCATCCAAAAGGAATAATGCCTAGTATTTGTTTGTTTATTTATTTATTTATTTATTTATCTATCTTTTACATAAAATGAAATCATTTGCTTAATTACCTATACATGTTAGTTTAGAATATTGTTCCTGTGATTCTATGTTACTTAGCAGCTTAGGCAGTCATTGCTTCATTTGCTCTCCTATAGTCCTATGTTACTTAATTTCGTGTCATTAATTGTATCACTTTGTATTCATTTTTCTCCTAGAAAAAAATCTGTGAGAAAAAAGTTAGATTACCATGAGGTGAATGAGGTAGATGAAAGACTAAAGCAGGTTTCCACCCATGGGACTTCTCTGGATATCGGCCATAGTGAAGAAAGTGAGTTGAATGAGAATGAGGTAGAAAAAAGAATGGAGCAGGTTGCTACTCAGGGTACTACTCAGGTTATCACCTATAATGAAGATAGCGGGGTTAGCAGAACAGAAGTGGTGCACGTTGCTACCAATGAGGCTACTGATCATGTTATCGACACAAATGATGAAAGTGGTCTTAATGGGAATGAAGTTGCAAGGTACAGTACCTTTTGCTTATCTTACTTATATAGGGGCTTCTCTTTGGTGTCTGATATTTCTATGCTGATTACCTCTGATTCTAGAATAAAGTGTATTCCTGAAGATTGGGATGATTTATAATTTGTTGGTTTCAACATATGCTTGCTTTTATATGTGATTTGCTTGCTTATAAACGGCATATGAACAATGTGAACATAATTCTTACAGACATGAACTAAATATCTTATATATATATAATATGCTGCACGTCTACCAGACGGCTACCAGTTTTTTTGTCCTCATAAATACAATTTTAACAAAATTTGTGCTTCCTTGTTTCCCTGTGCACATGTATTTGTTAAGATCCGCAGTTGAAACAAAGGAGGCTAGAAAGGCGAGAAAGAAGAAGAAAAGGGAGGCTAGAGAGGAATTAGCTAGGTGTGTTATCGTTTTCTCAGTATCCCTTTAAATTTCGTGCTTCTACTTTCTATAGCTTGCAAAACTTGTGTAATGGAACGGCTGAGTCCACAGTCCATAACTCTTTATGTTCACCTTGTACTAGTTATATGATTGGAACTTCTTTGAAACAGTTCGTATGAGCAAAGATGTCCTTTTTTTTTTCCGAATAAATTTAGAGACATCTCTGATAAATTTCATTGTGTTGGGCATGTAAGCACTAAGTTTGATCATGCTTTTACATTAATTAGGTCAACCAGGAATGTCTCTCCTGAATATCATGTGCTTAAATCAAGAAAGAGCGAAACGCTAAAGATACATACAAATCATGATGATGATCAAGATCACATTAGGTGAGTATGCATGATGTATGATTGCAGTTAATAATGTTTTCTTTGCTTCTGCTGATCGCCTGTGCTATCCATTTGTTCGGAACTATTATTGCTTTCTGTTGCTACTTTATTACCACCTCTGAAATATAGAAGTAATGTCAATGTCAATAGCATGATACCCTTCGATCAATAGTGATAATCTTTTGTTTGATCTACGTTTAGTCCTTCGCAGTTCAATACTTTCATCATCATTTTTACGATGTTGTCGATTAACATTCTTGGTATCTCTTTGTGATTCATTGTTCGCTTGTTGGTAAGACATACAAGTTATGAGTCTGTTCAAAATCCATTGGTTGATTCAAAGGAAGCTAAACGATTGAAAAAGAGGTTGAAGAAACAGAGGCAAGCTGAAGAATATGATAATAGGTATGATTCCTTTATTTATTTTGTTTTATTGTATAACTTGAAGGTTCATGTGACTTTATTCAATGCAACTTGTGTCTCTTGATTTAGTAAGTTATACGTTAGTAATGCAAATTGTATTTTGGTTTTAATCTTTTTTTCTTTTGTGATATTTTTATAATAGTGAATTAGGACTTTGCCATGGTTTCTAAACTTCTATAGTTCTAATGGATAACATGATATACATTACGTTTGTTGATGATTCCGTTCTTCTATGATAAATGATTGTAATAATATCTGTCTTTTTTGTAATGACTAATGGTGTTTTCCTTGTGCATCTTATGTTAAGGGCATCAAATGATGGTCTAGAAATTCCTGAATCTGACCCTGCTAAAGGCAAACAAACCCATTGTCGAAGATACTAATGTCAGGTAATTAGTTTTTACCATCTTTCACTCTCTAGCCTCGTGGGCTACGGGCTATCTATATATATGTTCACTGTTCTTCTATAGCAATAAGTTTAACAGGATTTGTGTGCTTCTGTTTATGTTGATAAGGTATATGTACTTCAAGAGAATCTACGCATCATGATAGATGCGAAATCTTCTTGCAGGTTTCATGAAGCGGGACTTGTGATCATTGTTTGCGCATTACTATACCTTTCCGGGGCAAACACTGAAGTTTTTCTTTCGTCACTAAATCTTGTAGAGCGATAGATTTGGCTAAAAAGCTTTTGGGAGTTTATGTTATAGTGATAATGATGCTTAGACAATTGCTTCTTAATTACCATCTTTTGTGAGGAACATGTGTTTTATTTGGTCTTTAGAGCTTTGTTAGCTGAAGGTATAATAGTGGATGGTCTTAGGCCCAAGTTTAAACGCACTATGGCACTAATGGCAGCATAAAATTTGTGTGCTCCATTGTCACGTACTTAATTACGGGCAGCACGTTTTTTTTTTTTTTTATGTCATTTTGATTTAGTATCTTGATTTTATTATACATTTGTTATAGGTCCACTTTTATGTGTTTAAATTTGACAATTTGTAAAGATGTTAATTAGAAGTCAAAATTTTCATTTTAGAGATTATAAAATATTTATGTGATTCAACATGATGTACACTCCATATTCACTCGTCTAAATTGAATTGATGAAGATATTACTCCTTTATTATATTTCTTACTTGCTATGTTTTGACCATTGACACAATTTTTTCACATTTTATCCCCTTTATGTACAAGAATTTATATTATTTCACAAAATAAAAAATGTACAAGTATTTATAACGTGCATTGTAGATATGCTATACTAGTTAATTATTAATAATATATACTTCAGGCAAAAGTTGAATTTATAACTGAGTACACAAAGGAAGGATTATTATTATCAAACTAAAATTCAATTTTCCAATTTTACTTTATTTAAAATAGTAGCATAAATTCTTTAAACAAGATTGAATTTACAGGCAAAAATTTATAATTATTATTATTACTATTACTATTAGTTTTCTTTATAATTTTTGGGTGCTAGGGAGCAACAAGAGCAAGCGAGTGAAGTGAATTGATGTCATGATTTTATAATATCGAGAGTAAATCTTTAACCAAATGAGTTAATCGTCGATCTTGCATTCAAAATAACTTAGCCCGGCCCGAAAGGACATGAAATTTTTGTCCCAAATCAGGTCCCGCTCGATGTTATTTATTTTTCCACAGGCTTTGGCGACGACCTAATTTAAAGGAACTTAACTAGTTTGTTGGACCCGATACAAAAACACAGAAAAGTACTGCCCATTCTAATTTTACGGGTTTTGGACATCGATCTTACGTCCAAAGCTAGATCCGGCCCGAGCCCCGATCAATGAACCTTATTTAGAGCACCAAGGCCGGCTTAATTGAACCTAACCCAGCTTGCCCCATAATCACCTCTAATTCGAAAGTAAGTTAAGGTGGGATGGTGAGAAGTTGAAAGAGCAATGACATAATATATATATGACTATTGAGATCGTAAAAGACAACATTAGCGTGTATAATAGGATACAATTATTACTTTTCAATTAATTTCTCCACTCTTTAAATACTACACTGCATGACTAAAGTCTAAAATAATATTATTGCTTACAAGTCCCCTTCAAACTCCTCGTCTTCTTCATTCTTCTTAAATTTTATCTGCATATATTTCCCTGTTTTAATCCACAGACAAAATCTCAATTATTAATCTAAGATCAAATCATGATCCTTAATGCATCACCTATAAATGAAATTGCGTGGGACATACATGTCCAAACTCGGAACATCCCCAAAAAATTTTGGGGTATGTACAACTTTGTTTACATTTAGTGCTTTTTTTTTCTTCTTTGTCTTCTTCTCCTAATTATGCATGTTATTTTTCTATTTGGTTGATCGTTTTATTATGATAACAAACTTCATACACATATGACTCTGTTATAGTTCAAGTGGTTAAAACTTTCTCTTTGATTTCGAGTGATCTTGTGATGGATACTCATATGGGTGACTCTCTAACACAGCTCTAATAAAGAAAAAACAAAACCTATGTTGTATCACATTACACTAGTACGCTTGCATGTATTATTCTATTCCTATACCTGTGCTTATGTGTTTCTGTTTGTCATGTGAATTAGGTGTCAAAGTATCGTCGTTAAAGCCCGTTACAGTCAGCTTCAAAAATCGCCCTAAGAAAGCCCTTTACATTTGTCAGGTATCCTCTATTTGGATCACTATTTTATTCTCATTTTTATGTGTTGTTTTCAGTTTTTAAATGCACACGTACTATATAAGTCGATAACCAATTGAGTAACTATTTGTTTATTTTGACTGAACTATAATGTTTATCTTTAATACTTAACGAGGTTATTGCAAGGCGAGCTTAGCTTGATTGATGTTAGTTTGTTGGCCTAGTTAGTTATATATACTCGATTTTTATTTACAAAACTGCCATCCCATTTGCTTTACAGATGAGAATACTGTGCTCGGGTTTATCGGCTTATATATGTACGTACTTGGACAATTTAACTTTTTGTTATACCAAAAAATTAATGTGAAATGTGTTATACTCTATTAGTCAATATCCTATATCTAGTGTGCCACAATGTGACATGCGATTTCTGAGACAAAAATGATGCATGGTGTCAACGTACTGTCAAGGTATATATCATACCAGTGAAGTTTATAATTTGAGAATGAAATAAATGAACAAATATCCCTTTCAATTCCCAAGAGATTGCTATGGGTGCTACGTACATTAATCTTTACTCTATATATAAATGATGAAATCACAATTGTTAAAGTCATTTGCAAACAATACAAACAATGTACGTGTGGGTCATTTGCAGGCCACTCTAGGCGACATGGTCCTTAAGGACAGTGTGGCCGAAGGTAGAAGTTTACTTTCACTGAAACTTGGAGACAACCCAGAGGTTCTAATATGCTCCCTTGGGATGAGACTAATTGAGGCGACTAGGCTCGATATTGAAATTGTAGGACCTAGTGATATCGTCCTTTCTGTCGATGGTCCCTTCGAAATTCATCTTGCTGGTTATATATATGATGATTTCCCGCCACCTGCTACTGAAGTTGTACCTCCACAAACGTATGTATCCTCCTTAATTAGCTTCCTCATCTGTGTTATATGCTATTATCATTTTTTTTCCCTAAATTGCGTGTCAATGCTACAGCTTGGGCTATGAAGTAGGATCTGATAATGCTCTTACAAGTCAACTTGCTTCCTCAAGTGAAAGTCAACTCTCTTCCTCAAGTGGATGTAAACTCAGTACAGAATCAGTGCGGGACTTATTTTCTCGTCTTCTCCTGCTAAACATTCCTTATTTTAACCAGCTACGAGGTAACTTTACCCAACTCAATCTTTAACTCATGTCTTATGGCCTGGGGGGTTTATGGGTAATCTTATATATATGATAGCATTAGTAACATTTAGGTAAGCTTAAAACTATACATTATACGGAGTAATAGATAGATTTGTTGAATCAATGTTTCGTGCTATATATTCTTAAAATGATTTTCATTTAGTACCTCGTTTACCAACACAATCACGTACTTTTGGGTATAGCTGTTGACATTGTGGGTGGCTTGAACAAGATCAGAAAGGCGGGGATCGGGAGTATGAATGTATTGCTGCACGGACTGACTATAGCTCAAATCGAAGCCTTAAGTCACATTATGATTGACATATTGCAGGAGTGAGTTTTTTCTACATTTTCATATCTTGAGGTGAAATATGTCCAATACTTGGCTCTACAAGCAAGTTGCAATTATATGTGCTGACATGATATGAAAATATTTAGTTCCATAAAATTCTTCATTTTTTACAGTCTTTGATGTATTACTCAAACATGTTAAAAGTTTGAAAATACATTCTCTTGGTATATGGGTCTTGCTTTTTTTGAAAAACTTATCTCGAGCTCTATTTTTTTTTTTTTTTTTTTTTTTTTGTC
>PYUH01000185.1:5573565-5625032 GCA_016808085.1 Suaeda aralocaspica | reverse complement strand
CTTTTTGGGGGGGGGGGGGGGGAGTAACTATGAAGCACTGAAGCTTCTAAGACCTACAGTCTCAATGTTTTCGAAAGTCGGATACTTGAAAATGCCTAGGAAACTCTTCCAAAACGTTTCTGAAACTTAAACATTTCCCATATGAGAAAACATCATGTGATGTGAAATAGAACTTTTTGAAAACTTTTTGACTTGCATACATTTGTTTTCTAATATCACCATGTTGATTACCCGCCTTATGATCTTCTTGTGACCCAACTCACGTGTCCGAGCTATTATATTCTTGGATTCCCCCCAAAACTCGTCAAAATGCAAAGTTTTAGGCTAATATTGAACCCCTAAAAAGCATGGCTTATAGCCTTCATTTTTGGCCTTTGGAAGGCCTTGTGAGGCTCCTTCCGTTTTCTCCTCAAATATTGCTTTTGATAACCTTTGGGTGGCCCACAATTGTTTTTAGCCTTAAAAAGTTATTATATTTTCTCTTTTAAGGATTCCCGAAAAGGGCACAACCAGCATTTTTTGTTATAATGGGACCTCCTTATTACCTTTTGAATCCCGACAATTGTCCGAGGGCCCTCTTTTGAACCAGAGGCACCATGTAATTTTTTGGCTTCAAAATCCTCCAAATATGAATAATAGCATTCGTTTTTGGCTTTTACAAGGCTATCTCGGGTTCCGTCTGTTTTTCGCCATATACTTCTTCCATGCGTTGTAGGTGACCATAGGATGCCCCATGCTCCGTTTCAACGTTTAAAAACATTTTATCTTCCCTCTTTAGACAATTTTCGAAATATAGCACATTAGTATTTTTGCTCTTTTGGGACTTGTCTTATGACCTTTCTAACCTCAAAAAGCTACCTGAAGGGCCCTTTTTTTTTTTTTTTAGTACGGGGCACATTGTTAAATTTGTGGCAATTTTTTTTTTCCGAAGATACAAGAACCTAGAAAATTATGGGTTACATTCATTTGTTTTTGACTTTTTGGCTTCCGAAGGGCTATCTCGAGCTTTGTGTTGTTTATGCCTTGTTTTTCTACCACATATAGTAGGTCCCGGGACGCCCCATGTTCGATTTCAGCCTCAAAATAACTGTTTTCTTCCTCTTTAAGATTTTTAAAGTAAAGAGACATACATAAATATTGCAAAGATTCCATTATAATGCCAACGTGCCGAGCCTTAACCCTACAACACTAAAAATAAACACTTTTAGCATGCATAATGTCTTGTAGTGTCTTAAAAAATAACTTTTACATAACTTCTAAGATAGAATGCATGTTAAGAGTGTTTATTTTTGCTCTGTCTCCTCATCTCAAATTGTTGCAAAGAGGAAAAGGCTTACGCGTCTTTAAATGATTATTAATATTTACTGAAGTACTCCTGAAATTATTTACCTCAAGTGTTTATATGTTTGATCTTACCTTTATGGTTCCGGCTAGAAACAAATGACTAATATTGTCATTCAAGGTTGGCTCATCAAGGATTGAAGTCAGTCCACCCTAGTTAGGGTTAATTTCAACTAGCCAAATAGTTTTGACCGGAAGTACCTTTTTGTTGACCTTGGCACAACATATTTCAAATTTGATGAGTCTGCATGTTTTACTCTTCTTGCCATTCCCTGGCTTACCTCCTCACCTACCCCCTTTTCCCCTTTTTATTTCGTCATCGAACATATCTTTTGATCGGTTATGTTTGCTCCTCTTTTTCTTTGTCTTTTTTCCCACTTTTTGTAACGGCATCTGTGCAATTTGCTGTATATAATACCCTGTGCACTCATGAATCATACTTCCATATCCGATCTAGCTTTTTTTTCTCTTCCTTTTGGGAAATATATCACCCATTCATACCTTCTGCTTCACTTTCATGTGTTCTTCCGACTTGAGCTTTGATCATCAATGGAGGCTAAACTGCTGACTTCTTCTACTCAGGCTCGTTTTGGGATTCAACCAGCAAAACTTTTTAAAACCTTAAGTTTATGTCCTCACAGAAATTGGAAAAATTGTAGCTTTAGTCCAGTTAGAGCAAGTTCATCATTGAAGAAGGGTAGTCAATCTTCTGAAGTTCCTGCAGTTGCTCGTAGGTATGATACCATCTATATCTTTACCTCTTCTTAAAAGGCCGATTTGATATGGAGTATCAAAAGATTCTCTATTTGACTCCTTGTTTTTTGGGAATGTGATTTGATGATATGCTTTGTGTTAGCACCTGGCATATTTTAAAAAAAAGTTGGATCCCTTTTATTCTTAGTCTGGTGTTTAATCATTTTAGTGGGTTGCTGTGCAACGGAGAGAGTGGATTTATACAGATTTCTAATTCCTCATATTGATTCATGTCTAGCTGAACCCATTCTATTGAAGTTGATTGATGAAATTTTGGTCAAATTGTGTTAATGGCTGATATATTGTATCTTTGTTCTTAGAGAAATATAATTTCCTGAAGTTGTTTTTACTGGATGCTATTTATATCTCTGAGAAAATGGATCTGTTGAATCGCTTTTGTTAAGCATTTCGGGTTGCAAATGTTATGAATTAACTGTTTAAAGCAATTGTTAGAATGTTCTGGTTTATACTAATTATTTCCAAGATTGTTGTTAAAGATGTTCTGGTTTATATTAATTATATCTCCAAGATTGTTGTTTCCAAGATTGTTAAAATGTTCAGGATAACTTTGGGGTAAAGCTAATGGCCGGTTCAGTAATCTGTAATCAATTTCGGTAATGAGAATGAGTTTTGAAAGTAAGTTATTAAGGAAATAACGTATAATATCAATTGGAACACGATGTTCCTAGTGATCTAATCTTGTGTTTTCTTCTTTATTTCCATCACCACGGGAGGTGCTAGGTAGGAATGATGATTTACGAAGAAAAATACACAATTTGAAAGTGAGCTAGCATCATCATCAGAATGAACATTAAAATGCCCCTCAAAATTCATGTTCTAATTAGTTCTTGTTACTATATTTATGCCTGATTGCCAAGCGAGCCATGAGTGCTAGTAATAGTGAATACTCAAAAGATTAAGATGTTTTGTGTGCTGTGCCTATACAATTTCAGGTTTAGCATTAAAAATTCTCACAATTAACCCAATTTCAGCTAATCATCTTTGTTAAACTGTTTCCTCTTTTTATTTTGATGCCAAACAATGTTTGCCAGTCTGGTTAGGCTGACAAGTAATCATTAGACATTACAAGTTCCTTTTGAGTTCTTGCTGTTGTGGAGTATTATATATAGATGTCTTGAGCTTTGATGAGTTCTCTTCTTCTTCTTTTTTTGGAATATTCATTTAATATTTTTTGCTCCGTTTTTCTTATTTTAGGTATGACCTAGTGGCCCTAATCTCAATTTCTGTGATTTATTTTCCCAATAACTCTGTAGTTATATCATTCAAATTAGTGTGTTTTAATTTGATTGGAAATCTATCTTTAAATTATTTTGAAATGCCATTTACCATTGGACATATTATCAAGTAACAAATGGCTTTCATGAGAGGTAGTGGGGGATAAGTGTCTGATAACTGATGTTAAAAAAATGGATTTTAATTTACGATTCATGTTTATCGAAGAAAATATAAATGGTACACGAGTCGAGTCATTTACGAGGTTTTGAATGTAACAATGAGGTCCTATTGTTAGTTGATTTAACTAAAGATTTAATTTTGTTCAGTGTTCAGTCTAAGACAAGGGTTGATGAGAGTGACAGCTTGACTCTGGATGCTATTCGGAACTCCTTGATTAGGCAGGAAGACAGTATAATATTTGGTCTTCTAGAGAGATCACAATTTTGTTACAATGCTGACACATATAATCCTGATGCGTTTCCTTTGGACGGCTTTCATGGGTCTTTGATTGAATTTATGCTCAAGGAAACTGAAAAGCTTCATGCTCAGGTAAATATTTATCTGGATTTTCACATGCAACTGAATAGAACTGAAATGAGCTGATGTTCCTTTTGACCACTTAACTTTGCATTTAGGTGGGAAGATATAAGAGTCCGGATGAGCATCCTTTTTTTCCAGAAGATTTACCTGAACCGCTTTTGCCACCTATGCAGTACCCTCAGGTAATGATGTTTTATTCAATCCTGTCCAGCTTTAATTATTTTACAATACAGTGTGGCATCATTCTCCTAGGTGCTATTTCTAAATGAGAAAAGTTTATTACGAGACATTAAACAATATGAAGCAAGAAACTGTATAAAGTTATAAAAAAATAGGGAAATTATTGCATAGAAGAATGTAGAATGATAAGAGAAAAAACTTAAGTTAATCAAAAGAATAGGAAAGAAAAGGGGAAAGGAAAACTGGATTCAAGCTTCATAAGCAATGAGCAGTGCAGGGCTTGAACTTGCCTCGTAATTAATCTTATGATTCGTCAACAATGTTGGATTTGGTTTTTGTAGGGCGTAAGGGGATGGCTAATTTAGATACTAACAAGAGAAAAATAAAGCTCATTATAACTGAAGGTTATATTTACTGCCAAATAAAGAAGTGAATTAGGGATGTTTTAAGCAAAAGCTAAAGAAGATGATTGTTGAGGGTGATGTAGGATTGTAGGTTTTGAACTCGCTTAGTAGCTAGTTCAAGCTGCTAGCTTCAATTTCTACCATTCCTCTTTAGATCTGAGCATAGATGAATCAGTATCGGAAAAATTACTCTAGATCATAGAGAAATATAAATATAAGCCTGTTTCCTCTCTGTCGGATTCATTAGTTGTGATTGTAAGAGGATAAGAACTTTTTTGTATGCTGACTATGCTCACATGGTGTATCCTGTCAAATGCAAAAAATTGTTCATTTATTGATTAGAGGATAAGACTTGTGTTTATCATTTGTGATAAAATTCAACTAGCTGTTGAGACCTATGTTTGTCATTTGCTACAATTGGCTGTTGCTTTTGTTGTAGGTTCTCCATCCTTTTGCTGATTCGATTAATATAAACAAAAAAATTTGGGACTTGTACTTCAGAGACATTTTGCCAAGACTTGTTCGGGATGGAGATGATGGGAATTCCGGTTCCTCTGCTGCCTGTGACACAATATGCTTACAGGTATAACCCTAAAAACCAATTTCTGCAATGAGTTGTCTGTAATTACTTCTATTACTCATGTTGTTAGTGTCTATGAATTCGAACATTTCATTAATATTGTATAATTGCAATGCAGATTTATTTATTTTATTAGTTCTTTTTGGGCTTTTGAGTCTTTGTGACTATTTTATAGCATCATGTCTTCTTTTTTCCTTGGTAAGATATTTTTCTATTGGATTGTGGTTGATTAAGATCATGTTTAGTCTTACTTTTGGTACTTCATCTTCCCTTTGATTTGGGATATATATATTGTATGTGGATGACTGGGCTGTTTTGAAGGGGTTGTGCTGGTGTTGCGTTGCTTCTTTTCTTGTATATAGTGGTTTCCAGCTGAATCAGGTTGTTATCTTAAGTTCGTAACATCATTTGTAATCCAAAATGTCTTGTTTAAAGAATTTCAGCAGTTTCTTTTCCCCATTGACATGGGTCATATATGACCACTTCTACAATAGCACAGTGGAAGATCTAGGGAGGGAGGTCTATGTGTGCATAACCTTATCTTTTAATCAATCTATATTAGCCAAGATGATGGTGTTCAAAAATTTCCTCAAGAAAGACATGGCGGCTTGTAATTTAATAGAAATGATGGACTGAGTAAGCGAGTAGGCACATGACATTGTTATACTTTATCAACATGCATTATACCTTAGCCTTTAGGGATGCGTCAATTTTTCTTTCTATGCTGTTATAATAGTAAATCGGTGCTGCGTTTCGGTTTTGTTTGCCATGGTCATCCAATTTTGTATTATTGGCAATTCAATCAAGATACTTTTTGCACTTTACTGAGGCTTAGCATGAAGAGGATTGGACTCAAAATCTTCAATGCATTAGGAGTAAAATAATTTGGACTTCCTTTTGGCGAGGACATTTTGCTGAACAGATCTGTTATGTCCTTCTTGCTCACAGGTACTTTCAAAGAGAATACATTATGGTAAATATGTGGCTGAGGCAAAGTTCCGTGCTTCGCCTGACATCTATACAGCTGCAATTGCAGCACAGGTACAACCTTTTTTCCTCCTTGAGGTGATATAGTCTGGCTTGTCTGTGCACTAACAAGCTACTCTTGGCATTGTTACTCAATCTTTCAGGACAAGGAACAACTGATGAATTTGCTGACATATGAGGCAGTGGAATTAGCTGTACAAAAAAGAGTCGAAATGAAAACAAAAATATTTGGACTAGAGGTTCCATCCAATCCCGATGCTGCTGATGATGATTCCAGCCCAGCTTATAAAATCAAACCAAGCTTGGTTGCAACTCTTTACGGGGACTGGATCATGCCTTTGACCAAGGAGGTTCAAATTGAGTACTTGTTGAGAAGGTTGGATTGAACTGAGCATTACTCCCTAGAGTTTGAAAAAGATTAAGAAATTAAAGTTGCATATTTTGGTTGATTATATGAACATAAAACTATGCATTTATCTAAATGGCCATGATTTTGTCCAAGATTAGGTCTTAGTTTGTAAAGCTCTTGTTGTCTTTTCCTTTTGCATCAACATATGATGATGCAATTTCATTGAAGCCTTAAGTTTCTCTCTTGTTAGTGGAAGTCATGGCATTTTAATGGGGATCAAATAATGTAGTGATGTGATGAACTATGAGTCCAAAGAAGGCATATGTAGCCTTTGAAAAAGGTGTTCCTATATGTGTTGTTTGTTTATCTTCTATTTATAGTTAGAAGGAAAAAAATTTTAATCTCTGCATTTGTTTGTCATTGCATTTTTGGAAGGATGTTTGATTTCCAAGTGTAAAATGGTATTGTACTATTGTGATTCAACTGAATGCAGGCTACATTTCATAGTGTTCATAAAATACAGGTAGGGCTGTAGACTCTGGACCGCATCAAATCCCAGACCAAACCGTATTTCTGCGGTCTGGTCTGGTCTGCGGTCCAAAATTTATGGTCTGGTTTTTTTTAAGCTAGACCGTAATTTTTGCGGTCTGGTCTGGTTTTTATTTATTTTTAGATCAGACCAGACCGTAAACCGTAAATAACTTTGCCTATCATTGTACTTTTATTTCATCGACATTGGACTAATTTTCTATTTACNATAACCTTATCTTTTAATCAATCTATATTAGCCAAGATGATGGTGTTCAAAAATTTCCTCAAGAAAGACATGGCGGCTTGTAATTTAATAGAAATGATGGACTGAGTAAGCGAGTAGGCACATGACATTGTTATACTTTATCAACATGCATTATACCTTAGCCTTTAGGGATGCGTCAATTTTTCTTTCTATGCTGTTATAATAGTAAATCGGTGCTGCGTTTCGGTTTTGTTTGCCATGGTCATCCAATTTTGTATTATTGGCAATTCAATCAAGATACTTTTTGCACTTTACTGAGGCTTAGCATGAAGAGGATTGGACTCAAAATCTTCAATGCATTAGGAGTAAAATAATTTGGACTTCCTTTTGGCGAGGACATTTTGCTGAACAGATCTGTTATGTCCTTCTTGCTCACAGGTACTTTCAAAGAGAATACATTATGGTAAATATGTGGCTGAGGCAAAGTTCCGTGCTTCGCCTGACATCTATACAGCTGCAATTGCAGCACAGGTACAACCTTTTTTCCTCCTTGAGGTGATATAGTCTGGCTTGTCTGTGCACTAACAAGCTACTCTTGGCATTGTTACTCAATCTTTCAGGACAAGGAACAACTGATGAATTTGCTGACATATGAGGCAGTGGAATTAGCTGTACAAAAAAGAGTCGAAATGAAAACAAAAATATTTGGACTAGAGGTTCCATCCAATCCCGATGCTGCTGATGATGATTCCAGCCCAGCTTATAAAATCAAACCAAGCTTGGTTGCAACTCTTTACGGGGACTGGATCATGCCTTTGACCAAGGAGGTTCAAATTGAGTACTTGTTGAGAAGGTTGGATTGAACTGAGCATTACTCCCTAGAGTTTGAAAAAGATTAAGAAATTAAAGTTGCATATTTTGGTTGATTATATGAACATAAAACTATGCATTTATCTAAATGGCCATGATTTTGTCCAAGATTAGGTCTTAGTTTGTAAAGCTCTTGTTGTCTTTTCCTTTTGCATCAACATATGATGATGCAATTTCATTGAAGCCTTAAGTTTCTCTCTTGTTAGTGGAAGTCATGGCATTTTAATGGGGATCAAATAATGTAGTGATGTGATGAACTATGAGTCCAAAGAAGGCATATGTAGCCTTTGAAAAAGGTGTTCCTATATGTGTTGTTTGTTTATCTTCTATTTATAGTTAGAAGGAAAAAAATTTTAATCTCTGCATTTGTTTGTCATTGCATTTTTGGAAGGATGTTTGATTTCCAAGTGTAAAATGGTATTGTACTATTGTGATTCAACTGAATGCAGGCTACATTTCATAGTGTTCATAAAATACAGGTAGGGCTGTAGACTCTGGACCGCATCAAATCCCAGACCAAACCGTATTTCTGCGGTCTGGTCTGGTCTGCGGTCCAAAATTTATGGTCTGGTTTTTTTTAAGCTAGACCGTAATTTTTGCGGTCTGGTCTGGTTTTTATTTATTTTTAGATCAGACCAGACCGTAAACCGTAAATAACTTTGCCTATCATTGTACTTTTATTTCATCGACATTGGACTAATTTTCTATTTACTTTAGTTTTAAAGACAAATTTTATGTTGTAAGATTTGTGGTATTGCAAATATGCAACCTTTTAAATTTGTAACTCTGTATGGTTTTCCATTTTATGATTGGTTGATGGATGTTATATTGTCATTTTTTGTTGTTGATTTGCACTTGATTGTATAGGTAAACTTATCGTTTGTTGTGTATTAGCACTTCGCCCTTATAAAGTTATGCTTCATAAAATCTTTCAGGATTTACGGTTTAATGGCAAACCGCACTAGACCAGACCGTTTAAAAAATTATGGTCTGGTCTAAAATACAGTCTGAGCTGGAAAACACCTAGACCGCAATTTTGCAGTCTTGGTCTGGTCTGGACCTCAGATCGCACCAGACCGGACTGTGTACACCCCTACATACAGGTTCACAAATGCTATTACGATAATAGCATAGTTCTATGGACAATGATACCAGTCATTTTTCTGTGGTTCAATCATTTTTTGACTGTCTCTCAAAATTGCGAAGTGGTTGATCATATTATCAACAAGAAATGTATGCTAGTTTTGTAAGAAGCATATGATCAATGGGTTTTGTTGACTCGTCACAACTCGTTGGTGTGTGTAGGGAGTTTGTGAATTATAATGATGTAACTTGACACCTTTGATGATGTCTGTCTATCTTTTTTATATGCAAGGACCAAAGAGTAGATGATGCAACTTGACACCTTTGTTTTTGACTATTATGGTGAAGATATTGCAAAAGAGGTTTAACAATAATTAAAAGTGATATATGATGCTAATTGATTGGAGAAAGAATTATGTAAATGTGACCGTTGAGAAAGAGCCCACCATCCACATGCATGATGAATTATTTCCACATTCTATAAAAAAAAAAAAAAGGCTATTCAATTATTCATAATTTCATACATTAAAATAGAAATCTAGGGCAACAATTATAGTAAGATTACAATCAGAATTTCCTTATTGTTGAAACGTGATTGAATATTGATGTTTTAATTTGAAGATTGATGATTTATTCATACATCAAAATAGAAATCAAGGCCAATAATTATAGCCAAGATTATTGTCAACCAATGCAAGGAGCTTGAAATATATTCCCAAAAAATGCAAAGAATATGCAATTTTAACCAAAAGTAAATGTCGTCAGCCTGTTACGTGCAGGGGTAAGCTTCATCCTAGGCACGTTGGTTGCATGATGCAGTATGCTAAGACACTGCTCTCGTTAACTTATTTTTACTTATATGAACTTAGTTTTTCTAAACTGAACTTATTTTTACTTGTCTGAACTTATTTTTGTTCATCCGAACTTATTTTTACAGAACTGGACTAATTTTTACTGAAAATAAGTAAAAATAAGATTAGAAGAACTTGATCTAAGTCATGTGAGATCTCATTGAATTCTTCTTAACTTATATCTTCAAACTATTAATTTTTCAGAATTTACTAACGAAGTACAAAAACATTAACATGTTAAGAGCTGTGATAGGTGCATAGCTGTTATGTATACATAACATTATTTTTTCTCATGTTTTTGTCGGTGCTATTTTGATATGATGCGAATAGGAGTGATATGATGTACTAAATTCATGATATGATGATTCAAATTCAGCGTGATATGATGATATATCTCATTAATGATATGATGCTAATATATAAACAACTGTGATATAATGTACTTATGTATAATATGTTATATACATGGATTTTATAACAAAAAAAAAAAAGCAATGGCCACATGTGGTGGTCTTGCAAAAGTCACAAAATGACAAAAAAAAAATATTATATGATATATAACAGTTATGTATATATAAGTTGTCAACATTTTAATAGTCAAATAAGACTTCGGAGTATTCATGTTGTAGAATTAAAAGACAAGTAAGATAAAAACAAATTAGTAGGAGTAACATCACATGAAGAAACCAACAATTCATGACCGGGAAGTAATAAAATTGTACTCTTAAACTAATTTCCAAACCCAAAAAAGAGCTAAAAGTAGAGATACCCTTCAATAAATAAAGTTGGTGTACTTGGTATTTCCACTAATCTCATCTTTAAACCAATTAACCGTAATTGAGGGCGTGTAATGGTAATCGATCCTACAATTTCTAAAAGTCAGGAAAAGAAACACTTTAACTAATTGAATTCATAAATAGTAACTTTTTGATTGTCTTTTATACTTTGTAATTAAAACAATCGTATCAAATTGCACCAAATTGGTCACGAGGTTATAAAAGAATAAAATGACAAGATTTAATGTGAATGATTACACTCAGTCATAACGTGAATTGTCAAAATCATCTCTAATCCGACAAATCATGTACAAGGACGTCTACTAGTATGAAGTACCCTTACTATATAGCATATCCCGATAAAAACGACGACGCATCAACTTAAGTTACGATTTTATAGCTAAAATGCTATCGACAGGAGAAGTAAGGTGAATAAAAAAATGCCTGTCATGTGGGGGTTAGATATCTGGAACATAACTTACGCCAGATTGCCAGGCTGTTATCATTCCAGATTACTCCCTACTTCACTGATTCATTTAACGCTGTCTATTTTCCTCTCACTATATATAAGTCTATAACAACCTCAACATATTCTTGAAAAAAAAAAAAAAAAATTAAAAACACCTTTTCATTTTCAAAAACTTAAAAAAAATAAATAAAAATGAAGTATTTAGGTGTTTTAATGGCGGTGATTTCCGCCATTGTTGTAATGATGATGATACCTCAAGTTTCTGCTAAACGCTACATGGTTGGAAGCAAAAATGGCTGGACTTCCAACGTTAACTACACTATTTGGGCTAAAGACATACATTTCTACGTTGGCGATTGGCTTTGTACTACTTTCTCTCTCTTCTTCATCTCCATCTTCTTCTTCAGTAGATCGATGTCTTTGTTTTCTATTCTCTACTTCAGATCTATTTTTTTTTCTGCATTTTCGTTATTACTTGATTTTTGATTAGTTGATTATTGCGATGAAAGATTAATTAGAGATTTAGTGTTAGTATTAATTATGATTTCACTGTGAATTTCTTGTTAGTTAGAGTTAGGAAGGTTTGGTTTGACTATAAGTTCATTATTAAGTAGAGATATTAGTACTAATTACAGTAATTAGGTTTTTATAAGATTTTCTTATTAGTTAAATTTGATAGAAATGAATTAGATAGAGTGTGATTTTAGTTGTTTATGGTGCATTGCTACTTAATGATTTTACTGAGATTGAAGGTTAGAGTATTCGAGTAATTATAGTTAGAAAATCTCTTAATTAAGTTGATTTTCTGTGATTACTGTTGCAGAAATGGCTTTAAATGTGTTTTTGGAGGTGTTGTTTAAGGTATTTACAGTGAAGGAAGTGATTTAGTTCATGTGATCGTAGAGTAAAGGATCTTCGAATGACGGAGTTTGGAGAAGAAAGGTTACAGAATTAAGTTCTAAAGTCATGATCTTAGAAATTGCTTTTTGATAGTTCTTTAAGTTTTACACTTTTACTAGTGTGAGTGGAGGAAATTAACTTTATAATTCGTTATGAGGAATTGATTCTGCTTCGTTCGAAGATTTGTTCAATGACATTTGGCTTTTGAGAGTTTGGATGTTAGCTACACATTTCTATATTAGGCTATGTAGTGAGATTGTGAGATGAATTAGCTGAGCTGATTAGTAGTCCGATTATTTCAGAAATTTAGCCTCACGAACAATTGAATAGCTGAAACTGACTGTAGGAACATGGTGCTTGATGCGTATAGTATTAGTTGTCCCTTCTATAATTGTATGGTGCTTCGAATAATTTGCCACATTCTTTTTTATATTTGAAATGGTAATGAAATTTGATTTGGTTTCCTAAAAATTTTGAGTTATTATTGAATAGCTAAGGTCTCTTAAGTTGTCCAAAGCCACAAAGGATTTAGTGGTCTTGAGATTTCTTTTGCCAGTAGTGTTATTATTTAATAGCTAGATATCTGGCCAGGATTTCGTGTGAATTGGGCTGTACAGCTGGGCGTGAACAATGTCTTTGCTGTTTGCGGGGTGTGGTTGTGATATGTGTTTTACAAGAAAATTGATATCAGTTTAGAACCCAGGAAGATTCATGTACAAGGGCTATTGTAGCAAATAGACAGAATTTCAAAACAAGATTATAAAAAGGAAAAAAGTCGTAACAATCTTCCGTGTAACTCCTCTGTCTGACAGCACAATGGTCTTCCTACCTAAGTTTTGCATTCATTTTTTTATTTCCTTCAAAGTTTTAAGGATCAACTTTAATAATTTTAACCAGAATTATAATACTCTTTCGTGTTTCACATAAGCTGGATCTTGTCCCCCATATCTATGTGACAAAAGTACAAAACATAAAACCTCTATTGTTGTTGCTTGAGAATTCTCAACGAGACCAGGTTTCTCACTTTGAATACGTGGAAACTCGAGAAACTCACAGGAAATCCTTTTCCGTAGATGATTAGGAAGGTCTTCCCTTTGTTTACTTTTATATATACCAAATGACCGTTTTCTTTATGTAAAACTTTTTAAATATACCTTAGTTAATTAGCTGTAGAATATGGTAGTATTTGTTAATAGCAGATTAATGAAATTTTGAATTTAAAATAAAATGTTTATGTCTGTTCCACATACCTTGGTTACTAGACAAAGAAACCAAAGAAAGGAGGTGAAAATGTATGGAAGTCGAAATAGCTTTATGAAATGGGCCTAAAGCAGAATTTAATGAGATCACTTAATTATATGCATTTACATTTTTTCTTTTCTTGTTTGCCCATTTTTGAGCATAATTATTGACTAGTTTCCACTTCATTTTGGTGTCAAGTTTTTGTGTACGACCGGAATCAGAATGATGTCCTTGAAGTGAACAAGACTAACTATGAAGACTGCAACACCGAGCATCCTCTGGCAAACTGGACAACTGGTGCTGGAAGGGATGTCGTTCCACTTAATACGACCAGACACCGCTACTTTGTGAGTGGAAAAGGGTTCTGTTATGGGGGTATGAAGCTGTCCGTAAGAGTTGAGGAGCCTCCTCCACCTCCTAAAGCAGCACCTGTTACCAGCGATGCTCCAAGTACCTTTTACAGATCCCAGTTTGTTTTGCCTATTGCATTTGCCATTGGTGCTGTTTGGGATTCTTTCCTTCGGGTTGTGGGATGATCACACTAATTTAATTTTACCACTCTTCTGCATTTTTCATTTTTCGATAAGTTATTGGGATCAAACAAAAGATTTCTTTTTTCATTATTCGTAAATCACATTTGCCTTTTAGCATATTTGTGTTAGCCCTTCCTTAATTGTTGTATCTCTTAATTTATTGGAATTGGTGGTGTTTGTGAAATGTAAATTGCCCAAGGCAGTTTAATTACAATTTTCTTTTAGAAAAATACAGTTTGGATTCCTTGTATACTTGTAGCTAATCTGTTTTCCAATTGTTTTCAATCGTTTGTACCTCATTTGCTATGTTTATCTCTCTTTAATCATTTGCTACATTTATATCTCATCTTTTCACATGTTTGAACATTTATTGTTGTAGTTGTTGACAACTACCTAGAAATTAGGTGTTTTTCCATTCAAATGCCGTTCAAAGGCCATCTTTTGACGAATAGACTCAAAGAGCACCATGTTAACTTTTGAACAATTTTTTTTCCAGAGACCTTGTAACCCAAAATAGTGAATTATAGTTTTTGTTCTCAGCTTTTAGATGATTGTTCCGGCATCACTTTCAACTTCTCACCAAAATTCTCCATTCTTGTTTTGGAGTCGTATGGATGCCCTACGCTTGATTTTAGGTTCTACATGTTCTTTTCGCTTTGTAGAAATTTATCAGTTCCAAGGGTCACACATCGACTAGGTACATAGTAAACTTTCTTGCCCTCCCTGAATTGTCAAATGATAGTTTAAACCTCTTGAAACTGCTTGAGGGTGCCCTCTTTTTTCAAGGGATCAATATCTCAAATGTTTGCCAATTTTTTTGGGATCTCGGAACATTTAAAAATAGTAAATTATGTAATGAATTTAAAATTGTTCAGTTTTAGGTGCTACATACATACTTGTGACATTCTCTTTGTAGAAGATATTCGAACTAAAGACATGGTAAATTAAACTTTCTTGCTCTCCCGGTATCATCAAACAAACTTTCAAACCCTACTTTTCATCTCCTTTTATTTAATTAAAAGCTCCAATTTAGATTTATTGTTAATCAATTTATGTTCTTCAATTTATAGTTCTATTGTGTATATATTCATATTCATATTTTGCTAATATTTCATGATCCTCAGCATCACCCAGGCCAAAATCTAATTTGTACAAAAGGTAGCTGGGTAGGAGTGTATTTGAAGTGTGCATTGCCAATCATGAGAAATTTACATTAAAATCGAATTACTACACCTTCATTAATCATAAACTCATAATAAACTCGGATGTACTAAAAGTTCGTCATTTGTTTATTATGATTCGGTGCAAGGATTCAATATTATGAAGCATTAAGATTCATGAATTCAATTTATCACTGCCTAGATGTACAGCAAGTCAGAAGAAAGAAACTTGCAGCAGAAACTTTGAAATGAAAATCTAAACAGCAAAATCCAACACAGATGGAAATAAAAGATTTTACTATTTTAGTTCATTCGGATATGAAGAACATATGAAACAAATGTAGTCTTGAGACTCCATAATACAAAGAAATTACTTGGCACATATCCTATATCTACACTACTACATAATGACTGCTCCACTCACAAAATGGCCATGTCCGATTCTACTGTAGCAATCCCAAGCACTTTCCCACTATGTCTGGTTCAACAAGGCTTGTAATCTCGGCATCTCAGGGTACACAATGCCAAGTTCAAAGTCAAAGCAACCAGAAAGCTTGTGAGACTCCAAAAATTGACAAAAAAAACTTTTGGCATGTCAAAATGCTGATCTTAGTAGTATATTTGACATTTCAGTATCAGCAGGGTTTATGAACTGGTCATATACCACAGAAATCCATAGGAGAAATAAAAGAACAAAAAAGGGAAATTTACAGCGGTTAACATGTCAAGTCCACTAGCATACATCTACTTCTGTAGTATTAGACACAAAAGGCTGATAGTCAACATCGGCTTTTAAGGATATTCCGCCACTTATCTTTCAAGTCAACATCTGATCTGTCCTTAAAAACTTCATTATAAAAAGACCGGATTGCTACCCAGCTATGACCAAACTTCATTACACCATCCCTCAATGTATTCTCTTCATGTGCAGTCCATCTCCTCCATTTTCTTCTAAACTTTAAATCATATGACTGCACTAGAGGGGATACGGTACTCCTGTTTGGAGTAGGAGGCAAGTGAGTTGCATCTGGTAAAGCTCTGCCCAAATTCTCAATCGAATCATTCCACTCTAACATATGACCAGTGCCATTGACATCCATAATTGTACGCTTACGTTTCTGCGGTTCCTTTGGATCTTGAATCACATTGCCTTGGGTGGCCTCATCTTTCTTCTCTAAAGCATCAAAATTTTTGTCAGTAGACTCTCTAGGCACATCTACTTTTGGTTGAGTTTGATTTCCTGATGCAGGATAATTGTTCCTGTTGATTGTGGTAGTTTTTAAGGATACATTCTCAACTCCTCGGACAGCATCAGGAATAGAATTCCAAACAGCAGCATGCACTTTCACACAGTTGGTTTCAGGAACTAGTCGCACACTGTCCACTTTAGGGGTAGTTTGCATTTCGGACACTCCCTGGTTTCCTACAGCAGTGTCACAGTATTCTGTCGCACCTGTAGATGACAAAGTCTCAGCTAGTTGGAAAGCTTCAGGAAGGGGATCAGTCACAGCCGCATGAAGCGCCCTAGAACTGGATTGATGTGCATACTGCACTCTGTTGACTTCAGCAGTTGCATGTATTTCAGGTCCTCTTCTGTTTTTCATAGCATTGTCCATATTGTCTATTATCATGGGAGATGACAACTCATGAGCTACTTGAGAAGCACCGAGATGAACATCATTCGTAGTAACATGCTGCTGCATTGAATGAGATTGAACTGTTTCTAGCAATTTGTCCTTTCTACGATTTGGGACATCATAGGCTGTGTTCATAGAATTTTCTGCATCTTTATCGACAACCGAAATTTTTACACCTCTGGGGCGGCTACTCTTCATTGCAATATGTTTACGCCTAACAAAAGCCGGACCATTCTGAGTTCCTATTAAACAGATAAAGAGTATTGAATAGTGAAAACCATATCAACAAACAAGTTTCAGAGATGAAGACCTGGACATTGACTAAAAGAGAGACATTAACAAATAATATGTAAGCATTTGATCCCAAACAAGACTTGAGTTTGATGATTAACCAGCACAAGATCTGTAAAAGATACAACACATCTGGAAGCTTTATAATTCTAATTACAGACGAAGATGAAAGATAATAGCCATTCACAAGTGGATAATACCTCCCATAAGCCCCTACAATATCAATGATCAACTTCTTTTGACGTAATATAAGATACAATATTAATTATTCGAAAGCTAATTTTCGAAAATGAAATGTCTAAATTAGCATGGAAACCATATAAGATGCAAGAGCTATGCATTATGTTGGACTCTTTCGTCATCAATCATCAGAAAGGTTGCTCCCACCCCATCATTTTGTTTCGATAACAAGTTAAGAGGGAAAGGAGGGAGGGAGGAAAGGGAGCTTCAATTTCCCACCAAATCTCTCCAAATTGGACGGATGATGGTTCTAAAGGAAAAGGGAAAATGAATCTCTCCTTCTCCCTCTCTCTCTCCTTCCTTCCCCCCAACCTTCATATCCAAACAAAGGGTGAGTGTTAAAATGAGCGTTCTATTCATCCGCCTGTAATTGAATATGGAAAAGTAAAAAAAAAAAAAAAAGTAAAAGACATTAGACCATCTTTCCAACTTCACTAAAACCAATTCTTTTCATAGTATTCCATCACCATCTTTCAAATTTACCTATGCTACATAATAAAACCCAAGGGCAAAAACTAAAGATTCGCTACATATCACCTCCTTACCACAATTGACATTGCTCCATAATTGAAAGGATCATGTCCTTTGATGATGTTGATCACAAAACAAGAGCATAGCCATATACAAATAACAAATGAGCGCGAATTCTTTCATCAAACAAGCTACTTTAAAACAATCAACTTGATTAATATGCATACAATAATCAATATAATCAGATAACTCATACCTTGACTAGTAACCAATTCGCGACACGCATCACCACCACTACAGGGCAACTCCTCCACCTCATTCCCAACCATTTTCGCCACCAATTCAAGAAATGATGGTCCCAAACTCTCCCAACCCTCCTTTAACCAACTTTTAACCGCTTTCAAAGCCTCATTTCTAGAATTTCTCATCAAAATACTATCACAAATACCGGAATCCAAAACCGCAGCTTCAATTTCCGCCATCCAACGGTTCGATTCCTCTGAAGCTAAACCATCAACTAAACAAACTCTATTTCTCCAAAATCTTTCAACTGCACCACAATACTTGTCGTTTTCCTTCAAATATCTCACCGTACAATCAACAGCAACCTTACAATACGCTTCCTTCATCAAATTCGACGCTTTTTTGCCCTCTTTGTGATCTAACTCTTCGATTATTTCTAGGAATTCGAGAAGATTCTCGGTAACTGAACCATCTGTAATCTGTGATTCGATTTTTCGCAGTAATATCGTCTTCTTCAAACGACTGTCGTTTTTAGAGAGAGGAAGTGATGAGAGTACGACATCGATGATCTTGTCGTCGATTGGTTTCCGCAAAAGGAATTCGATTATCCAATTTGCGACTTTTTCTTCCATTGAAAAGGGGTTTTAGGGTTTGAACTCGCGGGAAATTGTGAAAATTGTTTCCATGGTTTATATACCACTCCAGAGTGTTTAAAAAAAAAATGCCCGTTGTCTCAAATATTTATCAAAAGTTTTAAGATTTTAACTAATAATATATTCTTTTCGTGTACAAGCGTCAAGTTACAATTATACTTCCAAGTCACTAAAAAATGTCATAATTTCTCGGAGATTTTCTTTTATAATTTCTCATACCACATCGGTGTTTTAAGTTGTGATAAATGAGCTTTTTATGCCTAAAAAAACTCAATTATTGCAAGGAAAAAAGGAAGGCAGTATTTTTCCCAAAGTTTCAAATGAGTATTACCGAGTTGGTATCTCTAGGAAATTCATGCCTTTGTAATTTTGTTTCTCAAGTAATAATTGTCATGTATTTTCTACATATATAATTATATGAATGAATATTATTGCCAAATATATATATATATATATATAAATAAATATTGTATACATCCATTATATAATAAATTGAGAAACTCTGCATTCCTCAAGGTGCAAAATAATTTTGTTTATCATAATGGCAAATTGAACTAACTTACAATTGGCAATTAGAACTTTTAATCAACTATCAAGTAATCATGATCCTCAACCATTTTTTTTTTAAATCTACGTCGAAAAAAATTCCAATATCCGATTTTGTACAACACCGAGTATATCTAATATTATATATTCACCTTGTTACCATTTATCTTCAGTTTACTAACGATGCTATCTTAGTTATCTCCATTTGTAGAAAGATAAAGATTAAAGAAGGCTTAGAGTTAGTCTCCATTTGCAAAGCTGGTGGCTATGGCATCAGTTTCATGCTCTCTATCCTCTCATTTTACCCCAAAACAACCATTTTATCCCACCAAATTCAACCCAAATTACATTCCTCCTTTCATCAACTTACGCTCAAATCCCAGATTTCAAATCACCAAAATTATGGCCACTAACTCCATTAATGGCGCCACTGCATCAACAACTAAAACCCCAGAAGTAGAATTAGATATTCCAGAAGAAGATTTATTGGAAATTGACAACCTTCATCGCTTTGTTCAACTCAACCTAGGCTCTTGGGTTGGTTCTTTCTATGTGAGTTATTTTTAATCTTTTGATAGAAAAATTATAACTTTAAGCATGGAAAATTTGTTTGTTGTAAATTGTATGAATTGGGTATTTCTGGGTTTCATTGTTTGAATCTTGTAATTTTAATTAATAGCAATGTTTACAGTTTGATTTGCATTGTTGTAAAAGAAAAAGAAGGTAACTTTTGACTTAAAAATCATGATTTCAACATGGGAAATGTGTTTGTTGGATATAAAGTTGTGGTTTTTGGGCTGCAAATTAACTTATAATTAATGTATCTTCGAAGATTGTGTTGATTTAATTGTTTACATTACTGTTATACTTTTCTGTAAGATTTTGATGGTTATTAGTTGAAAGTGAGATTACTGAAGAGTGCCAATTTCTTGCTAGAGGAATTGCTGGATGTCTTGCTGTGGAATTGGAAGTATTGTGTTTCAATTCCTTTGTTTACGATGTTGCGGCGATTGAGTAGTTCGGGTTTAGGGTGAACAACTAAACATCAATCAATAATGGACTGATAATTGATTTTTGAGAGTTTTTTTAATCATAAGTTAATGTTGGAGGTGGTATGTGATACAAATTGAGCTGAGTTTAGGCCCTTAAAATTCGGTTGAGGCTCATGAGTACTTAATAGTTGATACACATAGAAAGTAGTTAATGTTTGTGAATGGCTGCTTGAAGTTGAGCCGCACGTCTCTCTTGCTAAATTGGTCTAGGGAATTGGGGTTTGATGGAATTGTTAAAGTTGATACTTGATACTGATATATTACGGAGTACAAAGTAACTTTAAGATGATAGATTGAGTTTAGATTTCCATGTTTTCTCCATTTTGGACACTTAATGAAAACACGAGTGAAGATTTTAGGATCGATATATTTTCCTAAGGTGTGAGCTTTTGATCTTTCATGCAGTTCTTGATAGCATAGAACATCTTTCATTGAGTGTTCTGCTTCCAAGGGTTTACTTACTTGCCTTACTGATTTCTCAACATCCAAGCATTAGTGGATTTCCTGGAGCCCTGCTATTGTCTACAAGTTTTAAAACTTGATGGAGAGCAAATAGGATCTAGAAGGTTCTTCCAGTTACAAACTAACTTTTCTTCATAAGGCTGAAACTCTGAAAGACTTATACGGCTTGTTTGGTAGTGTAACAAATGATGGAAAATTTTAATGAATTTAGGTGTAATTTAGCAAGGAAAGTAAGTTGCATTATTATCCTTGTGGCAATGCAATGTAAACCTTCAACTTGCGTTTTTCTTAATAATTTTTCATTCCCATCCATTACCAATCCCCAAGTACTTATTGATGGTAATAAGTTTGGGTGAATAAGTTTTATGGACATTGAGTTTCCTTAAAATTCATTTTAATGACACCATTTATCTTCGGTTACCAAACCGTCATATAGGAAAAATATCATGTATTGGAACTGTCTTATGCTTCTTTTGATGTATAACATCTGTGTTTTATTTTTTTTTTACTTTTTTTTATTTTTATTTTTTTTATTTTTTTTGAGGAATAATTCTTGATGCTAAATTGCTAACTAGAACTCTATTTTTCTTTTTGATGTATTTATAAGCAGTATGTTTGATGTTGGCAGCAATTTGATGCTAATGGGAGGCTTTTGCATAAAGTATCCACTAAACTTTCGGCTGGTTCTTATGGTGAAGATGAGCTTATTAGCCTCATCCAGACGTATGTTAGTTTCTCTCTTGCTTCCTCATTCAAGATTAGATCGATGAATTTTTGATGCTGTATTAATGCAACAGCACATATATATTTGTATTGCCAATTTTCAATAATTAGGTTGATTGTTGACTGATATCTCATCTAGATCAATATTGATTGTGCCATGATTTGGAATACTGTTGGATAATGCAACTGTAATGAAATGGTTGGTAGGTGATTTCCCAAATATCAAGTCTTTTGTTTTCTTGGTCATAACCTTACAGTATTCTATATCACTCACCTTTCCGGCAGTGTTCTTCTCCTCTCAGTTGCAAATCTTGTTCTCTTCCCTTTGACGTTGAGTATAAGTTTTTCTTTATACATTTATGTAGGAAATATATTTTCACTGGAAAGTTTGCTGCTTTGTCACGTCTTTATCTCGTCTTTTGTTTTCTTGGTCATAACCGTACAGTATTCTTTATCACTCACCTTTCCGGCAGTGTTCTTCTCCTCTCAGTTGCAAATCTTGTATTCTTCCCTTTGACGAGGAGTAGAAGTTTTTCTTTATACATTTATTTAAGTGATATATTTTCAGTAAGAAGTTTGCTGCTTTGTACTATATTAATTTAACTACTTGGTGATATATTCAAGATCGGGTGATTTGGTCAGTTGTATCTTTTGGATCACAGCCTAAAGTGTTTTCTATTGCCATCTACTCTAAACTTCTAATTGTGAACTTTTCCTATGTCCACTGTTATACGAAAGACAAGTTTTCAAAGTTGGCCAAAGCATATTTTTGCATTGCTACCTTGTAGAAACTCATTATCTGTGAAACTTTGGAGGCCAAAAAATGCATTATATTCCCTGGTGCTTCTTTTTTTCTTTTGCTAATGGAGAGAAGGTACATTACTCAGTGCTGCATTGTGTGATATGGGGACTTTTCTCTGACCCTAGCCTCTAGTGTGGTGGGGAATATCTGGGTCACCCCTTTTCTTTCTTTGCTCTTCTCGTGGTGCAATATTAGAGGTTTTAGAAATGTGAGGGGGTTAGGTGTTTGCAAGCAACTTGAATTAAATAAGTTATATAACCCATCTACTAGCAGATACACAAATAAAGTTGCAATACTTCAAGATTAGTGTCTTCTTTGGTATCTTTTAAGTTGCAGTAGTTTGTGTAGCTTTTCTTTGGGTTAAAGCTCATTGGGCTTTTCAGGTGGCTCTTTTTGGAATTATGTGTGATTGTAGATGTTCTTTTCCCCCTTCTTTGTTGAGCTCTTGACTAGTTTTCACCTTATTTTACCATAACATTTGTTTTCTTTGCTTGAGTCAATGTCTCATCGTTAAATGTGGATGTTTAGTATTTCATTTAAGTAACTTGATTACTTAAGTAACTAAACACTCCTCGAGTAAATAATTACTATCAAACTTTTAAAAGATTACCTCTGTGGCTCTCTTCAAATCACAAACTTAAACTTGATGATAGTTGTGTGCAAGCATCCCATGTATTCTTAAGGTTCTTGAATGAATTTTTTTTAATAGTTAGTAATAAAATAAACCAAAATGGTCCTTCAAACTATGTAGTGTACATGCCTTTTGTTGAATGTTAGGTAGTAAAAGGTCATACTGCTATCGAACTATGGGTCCAAAATAAATTGTTATGGCTACTGTGCATCTTTTTGTTGCCACTGGCTTATCGTAAGTCTGTTGGACATGTCATATTGTGATTAGTGAATCTTTTGGTTTGAGGCTGCATGTTATTCCCTTGAGGTCTACCTTTCGTAACAATTATGAACTTTGTAGGCTGTACATAAAACAGCCTTTGTCAGGCACATCCTTTTCTGGTGACCAGGAGGAGCCAGAGTTGGCAGAGTATAAAATTAAAGAAAGCAACATGTTTACTGTGGACAAATATCAACAGGTATTTCTGTTAATGCGGTAGATGATCTTCTAATTCTAGAGCTGTACCTTAGTTTTACTCTTATGTTCTAGAAATAAAACTAGATTCATTCACAGATTGGCTTCTTTCCAAATGAGAGGGCATTTGCGTTAAGATACCAGACCGCTGGTATGTTGGAAACTGTATTACGACAAGGGGTTCTTGGGGAAGATGACACTGGTGAAGAATCTCCCAGGTAGGTGGTGTGTTTTTGAAATCATTTTCCATTTGTTTCTGTTCTGCAGTACACAGTTTTTGTTTAGGCAATATGGGAGCTGTGGAGGGCAAAAAATATAAATTACAAATAAGTGAATAACACTGAGCTTTCAACATTTTGTTTATGTAACGATTAACTAGGAAACTTTAGAGATGCTTTTTCTCCTTCAAAGATTATATGATACTTGGTTTTGTGTGGAATATTGCATGTGAACTACAAGATTAAGCGCTCTCAAGTTTTAACTTCCCTTCCAAATAAAACTCTCCCAGGTATGACTGTATGAGGGCTTTGATATACTCTGCTTTAGTTGAAGTAGGAAGCACCAAAGCAGCCAGCAGTTCTCTTTTCCTCTAGTACTCTATGTCCCTATTCACCATGGTTCATATTCTCTGTCAAGCCAACTTGAGTTAATTAATCATTCTACCTCTTGAAAACTTTTGTAAGCTAATCATTCTGCTTCTTGAATCAAACTCTTGGAATAAATTCGGCCTTATCCTTCTGTATCTGTACTTGACTGCCCTTGGGTCTGATCTGGTAATAGAGTATGGCTCCTTTGCCTTACTTGTTTTCAGCAATTTTTGAGACTTGTTTTGCTTCAAACACATTACTGTAGAGATGGTGGATAAATTCAACACAGGGTATTGAATAAATGACTGAGTTTTCACTTTTACAGTCTCTGACTAGTGACTAGAGTAGCCAAGTTTGAGTGACGCAAATGCATGTAATGTTGCTTTAAACTAGCCAGCATAAACTGTACTGCCACATTGTTGACAAATAAGATTGTGCATGCGCCACATAATGTGAAAGTATAAAGCAATACCTGTAATTTTAGATGTGTTAAGCATGAAGTTTGATTTTGGGGCTGCGGAAGGACAGTTTGACTCAAATTCTAGTCTTCCTTATCTTAATAGTTGTCAGTTTCTTGAAATTGACTTACTAGATTAAAAAACAAGATTCTGGGAACTTTATTATTTCGAAAGGATCTATATTCTATATAACCTTTCCTATGTTACTCAGAAATTTGAAGCTGCCGTCTTCCCGGCCATCTATTGTCTGTGAGAATTGCCTTTATTCGATCAATAAAGATATGCGAGCTAGGGCATTCCATATCATGGACCCAAGAGGTGTTCTGGAGATGCTTCTTGTATTTCTTGAAGAGAGAAATGGCATTTTTGATGCACCTCCTTCCTTAGTAGACTCAGAGGTATCACTGCCTAGTGCCCTTGTAGCTTTAATGTATTTAATTGGCCAGTTGATGCTAGAATCCATGAGTATAACCATTTTGTTGACTATTGTTACACTTGGCACTTGGGCAGGATGAAACAAACAGGCTTTTACCTTTTCTTGGTCAATGGAAGGGCCATTCAGTCACTAAACGCAGTGGTGTTTATGGAGCAACGATGTCTGAACACGATACATTAGCTTCACTTGTAATTGATGATAATGGTCAGCTGGTCCAGGTATGCGACAACCTTGATATTAGATTACCGACTTTGGATATCATTATAAGCAAGTATTCTTGTGTTTGCCTAGCATTAATGATGATGGAAGCGAGTGTAGCTGCTAACTTTTTCAGGCTTAGCTTAACGCTGTGCTCTCATATACAGACAATACAGTTCCCTTTCATTTACCAACTTATCTTTGCGCATTTGAATTAATGTGCTAAAGCAAATACATACAAAAATGTTTATCTGAAATTCCATTTTTGCTTCCGTTCAGGAAGTATATACAATTTACAATGCATATGTGGCACTCACTGGAGCCTCTTTGATATCATTACTTTAATGGAATGAAGGGCTCATTTTCATATCTTTTGTTGTCATAGTACTCACGGTCAATTGCATGATCTCTGCACAACAGGAAGCATTGCTATAAACTTAAAAAATACACCTGTTCATGTGATTCCTTGGTATATCTATACACCATGCAGTTATGATCAGCTATCACTCAGTACTTGTACAATCTATCCTTTGTGAATTTTTTTTGTAAAAAATTGCCAGCCAAGCAGTATTATATTTTGACACAGCCTTGCTCTATCAAATGATTTTATCCCAGTGACACTTAAGAGCTTCAGGGCTTAGGAGTTACGACTTGATACACTTGTTTGATTGAGTATTTACCACTCCATTCTCTCTGTCCTAACAAGCAGGGAAATAACCCTTTCTGATGTTTCTTTTATTGCAAAAATCTTTTTCCCATCACCAGCTGCAACTGTTTGTGTGATTATAGCTCCAGCAATCACATTGACTGATGTACCCATTAAACACTCATTGTACCTTTACGTTATTCTGTTGTATAGCAAGAGCCCATAATGTTCTTCTTCTTCTTTTTCCNTTTTTTTTTTTTTTTTTTTTTTTTTTTTTTTTTTTTTTTTTTTTTTTCGCGGATGGGGGTTAGAAAAAGGTAGTCAGGAAATGGTACAGTTAATTAAATAGTAAGTACATCGAAGTCAAAGAACTAATCTAGAGTTAGCAATTAAAGAGACCTTAGACCCTGTTCTCCTCGTCTTATTTTTACTTATTTTCAGCAAAAATAAGTTCAGTTCAGTAAAAATAAGTTCAGATCAGCAAAAATAAGTTCAGATCAGCAAAAATAAGTTCAGTTCAGCAAAAATAAGTTCAAATCAGCAAAAATAAGTTCAGTTCAACAAAAATAAAAAGTCCAGTTAAAAAAAAACAAAAATCTATATGCATTGTGCAAATTAATTTGTACATGGATATTTATATGTGCACATCTTTTTAAACGAGAAATTATGGTATAAAAACAGTAGAATATAATTTTAAAAATATTTAGGTAGCATTTTCGAAGAGAATATGTATTGTATGAAAATAATATGTAAAAAAAATATTTACATATGCTTTTATATTTTTGATGGAAAATTGGAAATATATTATTTTATATGAAAATAAATATATGTTAATATAGATATATGGTAATATTATAATACATGGAAACTATATGATACCAAAAAGAAGATGATAAAATATTGTGCATTCATTTGTCCATAAGATTCTTGAAATTTAAAGGAAAAAATCAGATTATATATAATTTAGAGATTATAATAAATCAATTATTTTCACCTAAATAAAATTCAATTATAGTATATAATTGCCCTATAATATTTAATTAGTATAAAACAAATTCAGCAAAAATAAGTTCAAATCAGCAAAAATAAGTTCAGTTCAGCAAAAATAAGTTCAAATCAGCAAAAATAAGTTCAGTTCAGCAAAAATAAGTTCAGATCAACAAAAATAAGCTCAGTTCAGCAAAAACAGTTCAGCAAAAATAAGTTCAGATAAGCAAAAATAAGACGAGGAGAACAGGGCCTTAGTATCATTCAAATTCTGACCAACAGTAGTCCAACTAAGGGTAGCTCTCAAACCAAGTATTTCTCATTTGTAGACGAGACATCAAGAAAGCATAAATAGCTCTTATATATGTCAATCAACTTTCCCATTCCATAAGAACCTTCTACACTTGCTTAGGAAGGATCATCAGTTGGGAGCCCCATAAATTGAATACTAGCTAGAAGAGTTCATGAATTGTAGCTTCCGAGGCTCCGACATTGCATACAAGAAGGAAATTCCTAGAACTCCACGTTCTAAATCTAGCATGAACTTTTTCTTTGACAAAACCAGTCATATCCAATATTCATTGTATTTCATTTGGATTCATCCCATGACTGTACACAACAGTTTAAACCAGACTGGTTGCAATCCAGTAGTCTCAGCAAACAACTGGAAACCTTGCATGAGAAGAGGAACTGATCTAAAGATTCTAAACTCACCTTTTCAACTTAGATAATGTCACTAGTAAAAATTAGTTTAGTAAGCTTTATCACATACTTCACATAGTTGAGTAGCATACACATAACTTTGTCTATTGTCACAAACATGCAGGACATAAGTTCAACTGCCAGGGGAAGCAATGTCACGGCTAATGTTCAATGGACAGGTACAATTAGTGATAATTTGATAACCTTTGACAAAGGTTTTCAGTTTACTTTGCTGCCTGGAGGCATGTACATGGGTTGCCCTAGTAATATAGCTAATAGTGTGGCGGAATTCAAGTCTTTTCACCTTGAATTTTGTTGGCTTGAGTCATCTGGTAAAAGACAGAGGTTGGTACGCACTTTTGATATTGAAGGTTTGGCCGTGTCTTCAACTTACTTTTTTGAGACAAAGATGTAATATTTGATGTAATGTTGTATAGCTTAATTTCATTTCATGTTAATTGATTATATAGAATAATACTGCAGCTTCTGATGTTCAGTGTTTATTTACTTTAGATTATTGAAGATGTAACATTCAAATTTTCATATATATGTATATTTAATCTTAAAATTTATGAACTTCAGCCAGGTTTTACAAACATCCAAGGATTCTGTACTCTTTTCACAAACTGAGTAAATTGTTTTATCCATTTCAGAGTGTGATTTTTAACTCGGTACTTGGTATATATACTTTTTTTTTCCATAACTAAGCTTATGGTGATTTTTGTGATTTGAGCTTTAACTCCGACAATCATTTCTCTAAATGAGTGGAACACTAACTATTTTGCTAACAACTCCAAGTATTTTTTAGTTATGTTTTGTTATCAGACTTTAGAATACAGTAGCCAAACATGGAGTGCGCTGTAGAGTTTCATCATAGATCAATTAATAACCCTTGAATTTTTAGTCAGTTTGTCAAAAAACAGTAGCCAGAGAAATTCTAGATAAAATAGTCAATCATAAAAAAAACATACATTAAACTAATTAGGTAAAAAGAACTCCATGAGCCCATGACTACCGAGATCTGCAACAATGTGATCCTACTAGAATAATGACATCTTTAGAACTGATTAATCTAAGAGTAACTAACTATAAAGCAAAGACAGATCCCTCATTCTTTCTAGTTTTGGTTTGTATTATCTAATTCTGCATGCTTTGTGTTTTCCAACTGATGCTTCTTCAGAAGAGCTGCAGATTGCTGCACTTTCGAGTTACCAGATTTTGGCTGGATTAATTGTCCAGGAGGTCCTCTTGGCTTTGGCCTGGCAAATATTTTTGCAAATATGCTCCATCTTTTTTTCGTCTTAGTCAGCTTCTGTATTTCTTGCTTCATAGACTGATACTCCTTCTCAAGCTCAGAAACACGGGTTCTCACATCACCAGCAACCACCATAGCACGATCCTGATCCCCAATCTCATCTTGATCCCTAGTTTGTGAGTTATCCAGATTATCAGATAAGAAAAACCATCCTGAGATTTGTGTTCGAAGCCTCAGTTGTTCGAAGAAAAGTACTTGGACTACCATCCGAAGTGGCAATCTCTCATTTTGTGCTGCATGAGTGCTGGCCTCTAGCGAAAGCTTCTGACAATTTATTAACCTACAAATTTGCTCTCTCTCAGATTCTGTCAGCCATGGATGTGCCTGTAAGAAGTAGCAGAAAGCTAAATTAATGTACTAAAGACATGCCTTAATTTACTTATGGATACTCTTGATACGATTTATCTATTTTAAACCTGAAACACAACGAACAAATTTTGACAACTGACGTTACACTTACACCTTTGCTAATGTCAGGAACATACCTTGAGGTAGATATCAACAGCATGATAAAAACCGTCATATTTGGGTCTTGCATAATCAGGGATGACAGCAGCAAGAGACTGAAATTTTGGGGGTTTTACGTTGACATCAGGTGCAACCTCAGCAAGGTAAGAATCCACCAGTTCAGCCACTGAAGTCATTGAAGCAATTGATTGAGACGGATTCCCCAACTGTCCGCTATCTTCTCCTGTTGTTGGAGATGATGTTCCAGACACACCTACACCTGACTGCCTTTGCATGAAGTAATCAACAATTCTCTGAATGCAGTCTATATCATACAATGTTTCTGATGCATACCCCATGTTTGGAATAAGCAAATCGACCAGTGCAGCTTGATCTAGTTGTGCTCCGATTCTTCTCTCTAAAATTTCCAAGCAACCAGGATTACAGTGTAAGTTCATAGCCGTTTTGAGTAACCTCAGCAGAAACTTGGTTGGAGTAACCCCTTTTTGTGGTGGGAGAAGGTAGATGATTTCTTCGAGAAGGTCACTTTGAGCATCCTCATACAGGGTATTCAAGTCCTCTGATCCTGGAACAACTGTATCCTTTTGAGCTTGGCTAGTTGGTTGGTCGTTCAAAAGAGGAATATTCTTCTTTGCGTAAAACATGATTGAACCAGAAACTCTCTCGGGTTGCATTCCTCTTACTTCCACAGCTTTGATAAACCTTTTGTAAAGAGGAAAACTAAGAGTAGACACATCCTCATACCACCAATCATCAGTAGCTGGTGCAGTAGCAGTAGCAGTAGCAGTAGCAGTAATATCTACATTCTCTCCAGAAGAAATTCCATTCCACAAAGACTTATTATCCGTAGTTCTCTTACTTTGTCCACAAACTGGCAAACCAAATAAATTCGGTTCAGAACATGCTTTCATTGCCAACGAGTTTATGCACCTCGTAACCACATGAACATCCTCTGCATGTTGGAGAACGTCTTCACACGTCTCTAGAGCTTGCTTTGAGTCAGCCCAACTACTGAACACTTCACTGAAAAAGGCCTCAGTTTGAGCAATCAGATTTCCTTCACCATAGTCTTCAGTCATTTCAAGGTATTCTGCTGCACAGCGCAGGGAGACTACATTCGAGGAATTAATCTCGAGTTTGATGCCATAACAGAATTTGGCAACAAGTTCAAATGCTTCAAATCCTCCAGGTAAGTCATCTAGTTTCACAATGCAGTTTGATCCATCCTCGTTTGATATATCTCCTATGCGCTTTTCAAGTAGTCCACTTCTTGAGATTAATGGAAACTGCATTGGGTAGAAAATGATTAAGGATACCGATAAATGCAATATGATGCAGTAAAAACATGTGATTTATAAGTCTAGAACTTAGACAGCGAATTGAAGAGAAAAAAACGCTACTATACCTTGTGCAATTGAAATGATGATTCACCAATTTCAATGGTCACGTCACTTGCAAGACCAGAGGAACAAAACCTATAATGTAAAACACGATTAATCATCAGATTAAATATGCAGAAATATTGCAAGCAATAAAAAAATCGGTTTGATGACATAAATCTAGTTTATATTTTTATTTTTACTTAAGTTGTTATGATCCTTCAATTACCCTACTATGAGGCTATAAGTTGTATCCTAACCAAGTGAAAAAAGATTATGTTATATTCTCGAGCTATACATGTTTACAATGGTTTGTTTTTAAGAGATTGTTCTTAGCATGAATGTCCATATGTATAGTTAATTAACCAATTGCTAGTTTTCGAAACTGGTGAACTATACATCCAAGTGTACATACGAGTCAGCCACCCTAATTAATCATGATTTATTGTGTTTTATTTATAGCTTAATCTCCTATATATGGAGTAAATCTACCAACTATCATGGTTTATTGCAGTATTTTCAGACTATTTCATATCTTTCACAAATACAGGTCTCTTTGCTACAGCTTGATCCTCATGTTCAATATGATATTTTTCTATACAATTGAATTTAGGCAAAAGCCAAATATTTCTCCATTTGAATTAATTCTGATTTTTAAAATTAGTTCATTTCAAACCAAACGAACAAATCTTTTTACCTTTAATTGTACGTTGCTAGGTACAACTACTTGTACCCCTAAAAATGTCTTTCCATTACCTATGGTAGTAATAATAATAACTAAGTATTTTTATAGGAGTATAAAATATTGATTGTAAAGTATGTTTTTATTTATTTTTTAGACGAGATATATAATAAGGGTGTCGAAAAAGAATAAATATAAATGTGTTCTACTAATAATTGGAATGGGGCCACTAAAAGTTAAAAAAAAATTATTTAATGGATAGCAAATAATAAAACAAAGGAAATCATGTAAGAGCTTCATATAATAAACTAAACAAAAAAAAATTATTATGTAAAAAAAAAAAAAAAACATTAAATGAAGTGATGTAAGAAGAACATCTAGGAGGGGATTGGATATTGGACACAACATTATCACAGTAAATGTTGCAATATCAAATAAAATAATTAGTAATAAAAACAACGATTATCATCAATCATTATAAAATCATTTTTTTTTAATAAGATATGATGGTATTCTTAAATATTTGATCTCATAGCCCAATCACAAACATCTTTGTATTTAATTGAGCATCATGACATTGTATAGTCACATTAGTCAGTCATTGAGGAATAATGCACCAATCATTAGTACTCCATTACATTAGAATAACATTGATAAGATCAACCCAAAACACTATAATATGCCAACATTATATCAAATGATCTCTTAATTAGGATTTTCTCGATGATGTAATGATTCATAGAAAAATCAGCACAATCTATCATCATATTAGTCTCTTGAAAATATATTAAAGTTTGTATTGTTAGTTATTAATTGTATAGGGTCATTCTTTTCATCTTCATTAATCATCTAAGGAGACAGTTTGATCGTTATAATACTGAACAATTGTTGAAGAGCAATCATTTAATAAGCAAAATTATCGAAAAATGATCTTTGATATATTACGAACAACATTGAACAAAATCATAAGAACACAAGTATGAAGAGAATAAAGATGAAAGTGTAATATAATATATACCAAGCATTGCCTTCACGTCGCAACGAGTCAGATTTAGAGCCAATTCTTATGCATGCCATCTTTAAGTTAATAGGGAAGGAAAAGAGTGATCATAACACAAAGAGAGTAGAATGTAGAAGATAGAAGAGCTAGCTTAAGAAAATGGCGCAAACGTAAGAGCTAGATGTGGTGATTTGTTTATATAACAACAATTTCCTACCAAATAATTTTAATTTAAAAAAAAAAGAAAAGAAAAAAGAAAATAGCATGCAAATGAGAAAAGAGGTTACGAGTCTTAAGGGTATGTAAAAAGTAAGAGGTTAGACGGGGAATCTATTCAATAGGGAAATTGTTCAAGGAATACCTTAATCTTAGGAGTTGCCAAAAACTACTTTATGTATATTTTTTTTTTTTCGGTTCATTGCACAACTTATTCTCTTTATCAATTGCATGCAACACTCTCATCCCCGCCCGGTTTCAGGAGATCCTGAGATCGATTCTCATCCCCGCTCTTTTGGCTCTCTAGCAAAATATATATATATATATATATATATATATATATATATATATTATATATAAATTGCATGCAACACTCTCCCTATATATAGTAAGGATTAGGGAACAAATATTATTTTTACCTATGTGTCACTCATTACTTGATGGTGTACGTGATGGATGATGAGCCATATACCGTACCCTAGGGTTAACAATAATTAATGCATTGTAAATGAGGCTATTAACTTATTATTGACATTATTAAGTTGGAATTAGTAAATAGCATTTGTAGGGTAGAGTTTTGACAAGGTTACTAGTTGTTACTTACTTAATTAGCTTAGGCAATCAGGTAATTAAAAAAAATGTATTTTATTAGTAGAGCTGATTAATTAGATTGAGTATGCGAGGCGTCATCCACTCAATATAGATGATGACTGAGTTGGAATACTTAGTTTACTTTCTTTATCTATAGCTTTAATTTTTTTTTTTTTTTTGGAATGCCCCCTGGTTGTAACCTTTGACCTAAAAGATAAAACAACTACAATTGTTAATTATTGAACTAGTTATGACTTAATAAGATAAGGTAGGGTTTTGAAAAACATGACAATATCTAGGTCGAAATTAAAGTCTTGAAACGCTTTGAAATAAAATATTTTCAAGATTGATATATATATATATTAGAATAGGTTTGATACAACAACAACAATAAATTCTTATGAATCAGTATGGGGAGTCATAAAAGTTATCTGCAGAATTATATATATATATATATATATATATATATTCGAGGTAGTTGATTTATTACATGTTAATTATTTATTATCTTCATATGTTATCAATTTGGAAAATATATTCTCCTAATTACATATCCTAATATGATTATCCAAATTAACTAATTATATACGAAATTTTAATCTTCAATTAAGCAAATCGTACAATTTAAAGATAAATATTTATTTACAAATACATTACACAGTATAAAGCACTATATATAAACAATAAAAACAAATAATTATTTGTTAAAAGTTATATTAAGCTAATTTCCTACAATATATTTCTACATTTAATTAATTAGTATGGAGTATTAAGCAAATTAAAGCACTAACTATATGAAACCAATTTTTTTTAAAAATGCAAGTTGGCATAAAAATAATTTAGTACAATACGTCAATACATGTATAAAACGGGTTCCGTAATAGTGTATGTTGTATTGTCCCGTACGTATTGGACCCACAAATGGTGTAATGACAACTATATCCCTTGATTAGTTGATTTATTAAAATGTTCTAATTTAGAAATTTCCTGAAAATTAGTAGCCACAAACTACTTTAGTTGATCAAACTAAAATTGACATGAATTTCATCCAAAAATACTCTTTGTTGCACCCTAAAAACAATAGGGAAAAGGAAATAAACCAATGTTAGCCTTAAACTCTTAATCACTTAAATAAATTAATTAAATACAATCAAATGTCAACACAAAGAAAGATTAGTTTACGTGTATGTATGGATTCACTTAGTGAAAGGAATGTCGTTTGGATTCGTGCAAGGGGGTAAAGGAATGATTATGCTAGCTTATGATCATCTATTATTATTATTATTATTATTATTTTATTATTTAGTTTATAGTTTGACTTTCCACCCTTAATGAACGTTACATTAATCATTTTAAAAAAATAGTTTATTCTTGGCATCTTCGAATAGTCCTTATTTGACCGTTTTATTTTGTATCATCAATATATCATTGTATATAATAATTAGAAGTTCATAAATTTGAGATTGTTTTTTGTTTTTGTTTTGAAAGTTTGTCCTTTCAGCAGTATCTAACACAATGAAATTAATTAATATTTTATTTTTAATTTTAATGTAATATAGAGATGGTGGTAGTCATGAGCTGTGGTACGTATACAAGTGGGATAAATAAGTAGGTCTCCATCATTTACATATATAAAAGGCTAATTTGATGAAAAAGATGGGTTAATTTGCACTTGCAGACACGTTTAATATATTTGTACTTTAGCTAGCTTTTGCACTAATGTTACCCTTTTGATATGCCATCCAATACACTCCACTTATAGGAGTGATTTATTTTTTTTTTTTTTTTTGTATATACCTAGACATCTTCCCTAAATCGAAGGTAGTTTCATACGCGATTTTGTTTGGTTTTTTTGGCTTGATAATTTAACATTATATATATGTCAATATATGAATAATTACAAATATGTTTCAAAACAAATATGGAGAATAGAATTAAAAAGAGATAAGTCTATCGAGTGAAGTTTGCATCATTCTTGATTTGACCAAATACGTTGATGGAAAGTAAATATATAAGACATCGAGGTAGTAAATAGTGTATAATGTTGATATACATACAAGATCAGTCAATTGAATTTGGATTGGATTAAGTATAAATGAACTGAGTTGAACTAACTAAAAAAGTAAAAATAATATATTATTCGATCGTTTCATTTTGTTGGTTATGCACAAAAAGATTTCAAACGTAATAACAAATTAAAGAGAGAGAAGCAAATGAAGTAATATTAACCACGAACTTATTGGTCAATTAAATTCAACTAATATTAAACGGAAATGAAAATAAGGTGAAAAAACAAGGCATGTGACAAGGTACGTACTTACATTATGCAGATTAGCATCTCTTTGCTCACTTGATTATTAGAAAACCAATGTTATGCTTATGCATAAACTTAATTTGTGCCAATGGGGTGCTAGCTCCAATAGGAACGAAATATTTGACGACAACTCAAATATCAAAGACCAGTATGTATTCTAGCTATAGTGTTACTATTGGAAATTTGGAATGCGTACAAACAAATAATTAGTCAGTCACATGCAGTGGAACTATAATGATTATATCAGAAGTGGTGCATGAACTACTCGATCAACTTGACTACTTGAGTCAAAATGACCGAAACAATGCAAGTTGATCTAGCCTTGCTAAATCCATGCACAGCATATCTATATCACACATTGACACTTGACCTAGTTGGCAATTTGGCACTAAATACTGAGTAGTGATTGTTAGGTTAGTACCTAAATTGGAGAGTTCTCATTTTAATTTTCTGGTAATTATTATGGTCGAAATTCAAATCATATCGAAGATGAATATAAGATTCAATAAGTTTTGTGGTCGTAAAGTGTGTACACAATACAAACAACTAGTCACAGATAAAAAATACAGGTCATTCTTTTGACACTTACATAATTACACCTATAAACTATATAATTGCTATTTTCTTTACTCTACTTATTAAATTAGTTTCCGACTACATGCTAATAGATTTTTTTTTTTGTTATTCATGTGTACCATAGAACTCCAAACTTAATTGGTGGGTACTAGTAATAAATTAATTATATTAATTAGTTAGTAAGTGACCCACATGTTAGATTGTGAAGTGCCCCTCATTATCCTTTACACCATATATATATATATACACTTAAATGAACAAGATTTATGCAATAAACAAACAAACATGATGGGAGTAACTCCATGCATCCATCATCAAGACAATCCATAATAATAATAATAATAATAATAATAATAATAATAATAATAATAATAATAATAATAATAATAATAATAATAATAATAATAATAATAATAATAATTTGAAATGAAGTTGGTGGGTGTTTGTGTGGTGAGCCACACAACAAAATGGTCCTCGCTCGTGAGATTCTCCTTCCATTCACGTCAGCTCTAAGTCCACTGCACTAAACCTTGTTATGTCATTTCTTCTATACACACATATCTTATTTATTAGATTGAGAAACTTCATAATCAATGATTGGTTGTCTTATAAATTGTGAATTTCATCTTTCTCCAAACATTTTTACATAAACGTATATATGCATGGTTACTGAATACGGTACGACTCTGATAGTCGCCTAAACGGTTAGGGTTAAATTAACAAGATTTTTATCGGACATGATCATTAATTATATGGTCATTTTAATAGCCCAATAACATTTTCAAAAACAAACTTTTAGCAAAAATAATTATTTGTATAGATTTATAAGTGATATGTGTGGTTTTTATAGTGTTTTTCCCCGTGTTTCGAGTCAATTTTATGCCTAGTAGTTGTTAATCTGGCTCGTTTTTGGTTCATTTGATGTTCTTTAGCTAAATTGAAGTGTCTCGCTAAGTTTGGTTGATTTCCGGTAATTTTAGAGCATTTTAGTTGATTTTTATCATCCACGGTTGTTATGCTCGGTTTTGGTATGTTTTGTAATTTCAGGCACGAAAACCGAGGCTCGGAACGAAGCCGGAAAGCTTAGACGGGATAAGAATGAAGATGCATGGAAATGCGTGTCAAGAAGTATAAAACAAGCCTTAAAGAACTTATGAAGAAATAAGAAGAAAAGGAAGCAAAATAAACTTCTGAGGTCATTATGCGGGCGCATAAAAATACTATGCGGGCGCATTTAATGTAATCAGCAGCTGAAGAAGCGTTCTGGAGGTCAGATGCGGGCGCATAAACCTCCTATGCGCCCGCATCAGACGTTTTTCCCGATCTTTTTATTCGTCTTTTAATTTCTTTGTACTTAGGCTTTGTAAGCCCAACTTGGGTACATTAGGCACGGTTTTCTAGGCAAAACAACTGATGCTTTTCAGAATTTAGAATTACTCTCTTAGGATATAGAATTCAGCACTTTTCTCTGTCAAATTAATTGAGGGAAAATTAGGGTTTTTGTTCATAACTTTGATTTTCAATTCAATTCAAGTCTTCGATTCGTTCTTCAATTTGGTAATTCTTCTGTTTTTGTTCTTTATTTTAGTTAATTTATGCTTTTTAGTCTTTCTAGTGTAAAATTTTAATTAGTTTATTTTTGTTATGATAATTAGTTTAGTTATCAATTACTTCATGAATTCAATTAAGGTTTTTACGACTATTCTTGTTTTAATTCATAATTATGAGTGAGTAGTCTAATTTCTAGGGTTAGGGAAACCTTGATCAATCAATGGAATAATTAAATTGGGTGTTTTCAATTCCATAATTAGTAGTCACATTTCCTATTATTGGCTTCTTTGTTTACAATTGAATTGTGCGCAGATTTAGTTGTAATTCTGGTAATTGTTGAATTTGATGCCGAGAGGTAAAAATAACACAATAAGACCACTGAATAATAGGGAAATTAGTCTAGGCATGAACGAGAGCCGCTAGATGAGTTTCGAGGGAGTTAGATCGAGAGAATTAGTGAGCCCTAATTTGACGATAGTTGTGAGATGAACAATCTTTGTTAGTGATCCATTAGTTGTTCTTGGTGACCCGATTGACCCTAGGCGTAGTTTATTGGTTTAACCTTCGTCATTTCCAGTAATTAGTTAGTAATTAGTCAATAGTCAGTTAGCTAGTCAATACTTCTCGACCAAGGCTCTTTACACAGTTTAAGCTTTTTAGAACTAATAGAGTTTAACTGCTTCCCTGAGGATTCGATCCTTACTACCCTAGCTACATTAGTTAGTGTCGTTTGGTTTACTTTTGATAGGTGTGCGATAGCCTGTTCAATAAGCATATTTCTTTATTGTCTCACTCAATTTGTTAATTTTCTTATATATATATTGACACACCCATTGTATATTAGATACTTGCTATAGACCAACAATACGCAATGACCTGACTCGCTACTAACCCTTTCTATTATGATTTATTTTCAACATGAGTAACATCCGACCTGACCCGGTCGGCCAATTGTCACGTGTAGTTACATTAATCTAGTACATTTTTTTTCCAATGCTATCTAGTACATATATATATATACATTGGTTATTAAAATATATTTAAAATACTTTATGAATTACTCCCTCCGTTTTTTAGATACAACTTTTGAATACTTTATTTTATACAGCAATATATCCAAAAGTTGCATCTAAAAACAAAAGGAGTAAGTATAAATTTATGAAACCAGTATGGCAATATGCAAATATATATAGTCTTATTATAAACTTGACCTAAAATTAATAGGAGTGGTTGCAATATCATAACTTACATTAGTATAACCAAATGCATTTCATTTCATTTCATTTCATTTCATTTCACTTAAATTTAGAACACAATCCAAGCAAGGTCTAACTCTTATCCAACCAATAAACGGCAAGCTTACGTACCAAATCGCTACTATATAAACCTTTCTTCCTCATTCTATACTTTTCCACCAAATTCAAAGACAATCATCACATTGACAAAATCTTAGTATATAAGAACCCCCATCAAAAAAAAATTAAAAGTTGATCTTTGGATTTACATAATATCATACATACCAAAGAATAATGAGTGACTTTAAGGACTTACATAAGCTTTTTGGGCAACATCAACCACCACCACTTCCACCCCAACAACAACAAAGGGTATCAGTTGATCAAGCTCCATTCACCGGAGCGAGCCCGGGTTCATTGACTAACCTTTTCCCTGATCCATTTCCAGACAACGAGTTCCGGTCATTCTCCGATCTCCTTGCAGGAGCCCTAGCTACTCAGTTGCCGGGTAACGGGGAGCTAAACTTAGGGCTTGAGAACTGGGGGAATGATAGTAGGGGAGACAAGACTAGAGATAATAATAATAATAATAATAATAATAATAATAATAATAACAATGGTGTTGGGTTTAGGACAAATAGGCCTGGCAGCTTGGTCTTGCCACCTGTTGCGCCGGTGTTTAACGTTTCTCCTGGGTTTAGCCCGTCTGCTTTCCTCACCTCGCCAACATTTCTGGTATATAATAATCTTCTATCTCACAATTTGTGTACTGTATTTGCTTTTCGATCTTCAAGTATCATGTATGCATGTTCGTTCTCTATTCATGACCATTTGTTTTACATTGACACCATCTTTTGTACGGTAACTAAGAAAGTATTTAGATGTGACTTCGTGCATGATAATGTGATATGCATGATTACATGAATATTAAGAGTTCAAAATTTTCATCGTTGACTTTTTTTTATACCTTGATCAATCAACTCCATTTTCTCTCTCGATCTAGCAATAATCCGTTTTTCTATACGCCTATCACTATCACAAAGGATAGAAGTTAAAGAGGTAAAAATGAGTTTATAGAAGAAATTATTTAGGCATACAAAGAGCTTATAAGCTTCATCTAAGTCGATGAATAATAGCTTTCAATAGCGAGTTTTGAATCAGGTTCACGATATATATTTGATATTATAAAGTTAAGGTCATAGGCAATGTTACAACATATTGATTTAAATCTTTCTCATTTTGAATTTTTATTAAATCCTCAATTCCTCATCGATGTCGATATCTACATACGTCATCTCAAGGATGTTTTTGTTAATTAAAACATGAATATTTATGTATGATGGAAAAATGAGTCTTGTGAAAGATGTGTGATCATCATTGGCATGGTGTTTAATTTGTTTTGTTTGACTAATTAGTTTCTAGTCTTTCAACTATCGTAGATGATATGAATATTTATGGTTTATGCATTGCATTAACAATTTTTTTTATATGAAAAATCTAATGAAGGGTAATTAATAAATATATATATATATATATATATGTATGTATGGATGTATGAAAATGTACGCAGAGCCCATTAGGGATATCAACACAACAAACCCTGGCTCACATCACTGCTCAAGCTGCACTCTCTCAAGCTCATCTCAGCATTCAACCCGACAACAACAACAACAACAACACACATAATCATAATAACAATCCACCTTCATTATCTATGGGTTCGACGACAACAACAACTACTGCAACAGCTTACCAATCATCCTTGTTCAATCAGCACCACCAAGGGCGTATGCCACAGCAACAAAACAACTTCCCTGTAGCAGTAGACAAGCCAGCAGACGATGGGTACAACTGGAGAAAATACGGGCAAAAACAAGTGAAAGGAAGTGAGTATCCACGTAGTTATTACAGATGCACCACTCCTAATTGTCCTGTTAAAAAGAAGGTTGAGAGGTCGTTTGATGGTCATATTACTGAGATCATCTACAAAGGTCAGCACAACCACGCTCGCCCTCAGACCGGGAGGAGAGGAAACAAAGACATCAATGGCAGTGGCAATTGTTTGTTGGGGGCTGATTCTCTTTGGCCGGGTGGAAGAGATAATGTAGTTAATCAGTATGATGCTGCTCAAGCTGCTACCTCTATGCAGTTACATGGACCTAGTGATAGTGAGGAATCAGCTGAAAATTCCCAACATGTTGATGATGATGATTATAACGTTGAGCCTAAAGCTAAGAGAATAAGGTAATTTGATACTCCCTCACATCATCCATGCATTTTGCTAATTTCAATAATGGAATTAAAGATTTAAATAACGAACAAATTGATCTAATTACACATGCAAAATAACCTCATGAAGTCGGATGATGTGATAGAGTATAAAACTTATTTTGTACTTCAACCATCACTTAAACTTTTGGTTGGATTGATCATCTAATATGGCATTTTATGTGTACACTATTTCACTATCAATTCAAAATGTATACGTGCTATATAATAATGAAAAACCAACTTTACTAAAAACTTAAACTGATAATTAGAACCCTAGGTTTTATATTATATCACAATCAATTGCTTAATTGTAACTTAATTATTTGATGTGTATATGCTTAATTTGGCGTCAGCAGGAATGCTGGAGGCGCACCATCTGAAGGTGGGTTTACACACAGGACCATGACTGAACCGAAAATTGTAGTGCAAACAAGAAGTGATATTGATTTATTGGATGATGGCTATAGATGGCGCAAGTATGGTCAGAAAGTCGTCAAGGGAAATCCTAATCCAAGGTCATTAATCAATACTCACACTACATCTCATCTTTAGTCCAAATATTATTTAGTTTGATGGATGGTAATATTTGAGCAAGATATATGCATGAAAGCTTTTTGGTCAATATGTAACAAGTAAAATAAAAAAGATGAAGAGAGTATTAAGTTTATCCGTAAATTTATACGTTTCTAAACGAGAATGTTACAATAATCCTATGCAGGAGCTACTATAAATGTACGACAGCAGGGTGCAAAGTTCGTAAGCATGTGGAGAGGGCATCAACCGATCAAAGTTCTGTGATAACAACATACGAAGGCAAGCATAATCACGACATTCCAGCTTCAAGAGGGAGCAGCAGCAATAATAACAATGCGGCTGCTCCCAATAATAATATCCAAGCTACACAGGCGAGGTTACACAATAATTCATCCGTGGCTCAGATGAATTTCGCCACCCCTACCACAACCAATGATCAAAGACCAATGACTCTTCGCCTCAAAGAGGAGCGACTTGTTCTGTGAGTGAATGAACTCTATAGAATTTTGATCTAACCATATATGAATTAACAAGCAAGCTTAATATATACTCCAGTTTTATGCATGCATGCATCATTTGATTTAATTATTGTTTTCAAGTTGTATATTTTGCTGGAGGTTAAGTTTTGTAACTTTTTTTTTGGTATTACTAACCAAAATTGTATATAATGAGAGTGCAAAGTGTGTGAGAACATGAAGGGTTGGTTCTAGAGAAAAAAATTTTCTAGTGGCTCTAGTGCTATGTACTAACCATTTGTAAGTTTCGTTCTTCTCATTTTTGTGTGCAAATTGGATGGAAAGTTTGTTTTAATTTTGACAGACCATATGAGCTATGGTGTTGTAAAAACTTTTTTATGCAAAATTATATTGAAGTATAAATTTGAGATTTTATTAGTATTTTGTCAAGGCTTAACAATTACCTCCTTTTGTGTACCCAATTATTGCTCTAGTTACCATCTTATGTAAATTTTTTATTTTATTTTTATAATTTTTTTACACCTTATGTATGTAACCATAAACATAAACGAGAAAGTTTACCATCATCTTAGGATTTTGGTCCCAAAAAAACTTTGACGTTCATATAAATATTATTTCTCTTATTCTAGATATATTCCTTAGTCTAATGAATTATTATCTGAAGTGTGTCCATAGGATTCCCCTCCTAAGACCATCCCTCTTGCACATCGGTTGCTTTTTCATGAATAATTGTAAATTTAACACAATTTTTCTGCCAATAAATTTGTTTATCCTAGATATTATTTTTTTAAATGTTATTTCTCTTATCCTAGATATATCCCTTATCCTAATGAATTGTTATGTGAAGTGTGTCCATATAGGATTCCCCTCCTATGACCATCCCTCTTCCACATCAGTTGTTTTTTCATTGAATAATTGTAAATTTAACATAATTTTTCTGCTAATAAATTTATTTATCCTAGATATTATTTTTTTAAAAATTAATTCTCTTATCCTAGATATATTCCTTATCCTAATGAATTGTTATGTGAAGTGTGTCCATCGGATTCCCCTCCTATGACCATCCATCTTCCACATCGATTGTTTTTTCATTGAATAATTGTAAATTTAACATAATTTTTCTGCCAATAAATTTGTTTACCGTAGATATTATTTTTTTAAATATTATTTTTCTTATCCTAGATATATTTCTTAGCCTAAAGAATTGTCATGTTCACTCTGTCCATAGGATTCCCCTCCTATGACCATCCCTATTCCACATCGGTTGTTTTACCAATGAATAATTGCCAAATTAACATAAATTTTTTTTAATAAATTTGTTTATCGTAGATATTATTTTTTAAAATATTATTTTTCTTATCCTAGATATATTCATTAGCCTAAAGAATTGTTATGTTCACTCCGTCCATAGGACTCCCCTCCTATGACCATCCTTCTTCCACATCGGCTGTTTTTTCTGAAAGATCGTGAAAACAATTTTTTGTTGTCACGGGCCGTCCTAAGGGACTTTTCACCACGAATTGCGTGGTCTGGGATCATATTTTGCCCATAAGGACACCCCGGAAGTTTTTTTACAATTTTTTTCCCGGGTCTTTGATTTGAGGCCTCTAGAGCCTGGAGGGGTTGTCCTGGGCCCCGTCTTATTTTCTCCACGTTTTTTTACCACGTGCTATGGACCATCAAAGAACTCCCCACGATCGGTTTCAGCCCTGAAAGACCTCTAATGATCCCTCTTATGGGCTCTTCCGCATATGGGAAAAACAGGTCTCTCAGCTCGAGAGCCGTCTAAAACCTTGTTCTCATCCCCCGTAAGGCCTTTTCAACCCAAATCTCTTGGTCTAGGGTCATATAATGACCATACGGGCACCCTGAAAAATTTTGGGGATTTTTTTTCCCGGGACCCCAGAACCCCAAAAAACAGTGAATAATAATGACCTTTGTTTTAGGCCTCTGGCAGGGCCGTCCCGGGCCCCGTCACTTTTTAGCCCCATTTTTTTACCACGTGCTATGGACCAAAACAGAACTCCCCACGATCGGTTTCAGCCCCTAAAGACCTGATATGATCCCTCTTATGGCCTCTTGTAGAGAGGGGAAAAACAGCCTCATGTGGGACCGTCTTAAGGCCTTGTTATGATCCCTCATATGACCTTTTCACCCCGAATCCTTTGTTCTGGGTTCCTATTTTTACCTTACGGGCACCCATGTCGATTTCCGGCATTTTTTTTTTCGGGACTCTTGAACCCCAAAAAAACAGTGAATAATAGCCTTTGTTTTAGGCCCCCTGAGAGGCCGTCACAGGACCCGTTACTTTTTCGCCTCGTTTTTTACCACGTGCTATGGACTTCCACAACACCCCCACGATCGTTTTCGACACCTAAACACCTCCTAGGATCCGTCGTATGGCCTCTTGTAGAGATGGGAAAAACAACCTCATATGGGACGGTCTTAAGACCATGTTATAATCCCTTACATGAACTTTTCACCCCGAATCCTTTGGTCTGGGTTCCTATTTTTACCTTACGGGCAACCTGATCGATTTCCGAGAATTTTTTTCCGGGACCCCTGAACCCTAAAAAACAGTGAATAATAGCCTATGTTTCAGGCCCCCGAAGGGGCCGTCATGGGACCCGTCACTTTTTCGCCCTGTATTTTAACCACGTGCTATGGACCTCCACAGCACCCCCACGATCGTTTTCGGCCCCTAAACACCTCTTAGGATCCCTCTTTCGGCCTCTTCCAAACAGGGGAAAAACAACCTTGTATGCCGCGCCACTACAAGAAAACAGGCATTTTGCGATGGACAAATTCCGTCGCAAACTTGAAAAATTCCGTCGCAAAATGTCCCTCGCTAAAATTTTTGTCGCAAATTTCCAAACATGCGACGGAATTTCCGTCGCAAATAATTTGCGAAGGAAAATTCCCTAGCAAAGTCAGCTATTTTGCGACGGAAAATTCCCTCGCAAATTTGCGACGGAAAATTCCCTAGCAAAGTTAGCTATTTTGCGACGGAAAATTCCCTCGCAAATTTGCAACGGAAAATTCCCTCGCAAATTTGCGACGGAAAATTCCCTCGCAAATTCCCTCGCAAACGGTAACAAAAAAAATATAATAATGCACTTTTGCTACGGAATATTCCGTCGCAAAAAAGTTGAGGGATTTTTTGATTTTTTATGTTTTGATTGCTTATTTGTATTTGTGCCTGTGAGCCTGTAACCTGTATGATCTGCCAAGTTATGTGTTCTAATCAAATCAGGATAATTTATATTTTCCGATAATTACATATTCCAAACGTAACATATGCGTACAAAGTATTTCTGTCTTAAATAGTTTCATAGTTTTAAAGTTTAACAATCATAATAAAGGCACTAAGCTATGTTATATGGAGCAAGGTATCAATATACACTTGCATCTCTTGCCTGGCACCGCTGTCCTCGTCGCCTGGCGAGTCTCGAGGCTGGATCCGAAAAGGTGAACAACTGTCGCTACCAAATCGACTCATCATCTGCTCCATAAACTCCTTCTGTGTCCTCTGCATTGCCTCAATCTCAGCTCGAATCTTCTCCTCGACCTCAGCCTGCACCTCCTCCCGCACCTTCTCCACATGTTTCTCCAAATGATCTTTCATTTGAGAAAATACAGATGGCGTGTACTGCTTCGATAATCCAGATCTCCTCGAAGAGATGTAATACAGGTCCGCACCACTACCAAGACCCTTCACGTGACCTTTCTTGCTACGACCACCAGATGCCTCCCAATATAACTCATCGGGCATTCTTCGACTCCCGTCACTGCTTGTTTCCTCAAGCTTCTTCTGTTAGGCCTCCTACAAAATGCAATTAAAATAAAAAAACACGATAAGGGGGATATGGGGGAGGATTATTCTTAGTTATACAGATTTCCGGGTTCATATTTTTACCTTATGGCCATCCCGATCGATTTCCGGGATTTTTTTTCCGGCACCCCAAACCCCAAAAAATAGTGATTAATAGCCTTTGTTTAAGGGGGCCACCAAGTAAACTGTCACTTTTTTGCCCCGTTTTTTTACCATGTGCTATTGATCTCCACAGCACCCACCACGATCATTTTCGGCCCCTAAACACGTTTTAGGATCCCTCGTATGGCCTCTTGTAGAGATGGGAAAAACTGCCTCATTTGGGACCGTCTTATGACCTTGTTATAATCCCTCATATGAACTCATATTTTGGGCCTTTTCAACCCACATCTCTTGGTCTAGGGTCATATAATGACCATACTGGCACCCCGAAAAATTTTGGGCATTTTTTTCCGAGACCCCTGAACCCCAAAAAACAGTGAATAATAGGCTTTATTTCAAGCCCCCGAAGGGGCCGTCACGGGACTCGTCACTTTTTCACCCCGGTATTTTACCAGGTGCTATGGACCACAACAGAACTCCCCACAATCGGTTTCGGACAAGAAGACCTCATATGATACCTCTTATGGCCTCTTGTAGAGAGGGGAAAAACAGCCTCATGTGGGACCGTCTTAAGACCTTGTTATGATCCCTCATATGACCTTTTTACCCAGAATCCTTTGGTCTGGGTACGTTCCTACTTTTACCTTATGGGCACCCCGGTCGATTTCCGGCATTTTTTTTTCGGGACCCCTGAACCCCGAAAAACAGTGAATATCAGGCTTTGTTTTAGGGGGCCGTCACGGGACCCGTTACTTTTTCGCCCCGTTTTTGTAGCATGTGCTATGGACCTACACAGCACCCCCCACGATTGTTTTCGTCCCCTACACCTCTTAGGATCCCTCGTATGGTCTCTTGTAGAGATGGGAGAAACTACTCATCTGGGACCGTCTTAAGAACTTGTTATAATCCCTCATATGACATATTCAGCTCGAATCCTTTGGTCTGGGTTCCTATTTTTACCTTACGGGCACCCCGATCGATTTCCGAGATTTTTCTGTCACGGGACCCCTAAACCCCAAAAACAGTGTAATAACCTTTTATTTAGGCCCCTGGAGGGGCCGTCACGGGACCTGTCACTTTTTCGCCCCGTTTTTTACCACGTGATATGGACCTCGATCCAAAGCACCCTCCACGATCGTTTTCGGCCCCTAAAAACCTCTTAGGATCCCTCTTTCGGCCTCTTCCAGACAGCGGAAAAACAACCTTCGATGCAATCGTTTAAGGCCTTCTTATCATCCCTCGTAAGATCTTTTCACCCTGGCCTGAATCCTTTATCTGGGTTCATATTTTTAACTTACGGCAACCCCAATCGATTTCCGGGATTTTTTTTTCCGGGACCCCGGAACCCAAAAAACTGTGAATAATAGCCTTTGTTTCAGGCCCCCGGAGGGGCTGTCACGGGCACCGTCACTTTTTTGCCCCGTTTTTCTACCACGTGCTATGGACCTCCACAGCTCCCCCCCCCCCCTCCCCACGATCGTTTTCGGNCCTCCACAGCACCCCCCACGATCGATTTCGGCACCCAAACACCTCTTACGATCCCTCTTACGGCCTCTTCCAGACAGGGGAAAAACACCCTCGCGTGGGACAGTCTTAAGGCCTTCTTATAATCCCTCATATGACCTTTTCACCCCGAATCCTTTGGTCTGGGTTCATATTTTTACCTTACGGCCACCCGGTCGATTTCCGGGACCCCAGAACCCCAAAAAACAGTGAATAATAGCCTTTGTTTCTGGCCCCGTGAGGGGCCGTCACGGGACCAGTCACTTTTTCACCCCCTTTTTTTACCACGTGCTATGGACCTCCACAGCACCCCCCACGATTGTTTTCGGCCCCTAAACACCTCTTAGGATCCCTCTACCAAGGATTTCCGACTTCATAACCCTTGGTCATGACCGTGGTTGAGGCCAGGCAGCCTCTTTTTGTACTATTCAATATTTTCCGACGGGAGGAAGGGATGAGTTATTGGCCCAGGGGCTGATAGGCTCTTTTCGCATCATGTGATGTGCATCCTTGTGTATCATGTGATGTGTATTACAGTTGTAGACATGCCCTATCCATACATAGAAAGTATTTGGGCTCCCAGGCAACCTCTTTTTGCAGTATGTTGTAGTTTTAAGGAAATAGAGGGTTAGGGGGTCAAAGGGGGGAGGGACGAATCGAAGTGGCATAGGGCTGAATCTCAGTGGATCAAGGCAGCAAGGCCACTCTGCCACTTACAATACCCCGTCGCGTATTTAAGTCGTCTGCAAAGGATTCAACCCGCCGCTCAGTAGGAATTGTACTTCAAGGAGGCCCTCACGACGCATCCGCCGTGAGGGCTTAGCCTACGACATGTGCCCTTAGGGGCCGATGCCCTTACTGTAGGACGGCAATTGGGCGGCGGGCGCATGCGTCGCTTCTGGCCCGGATTCTGACTTATAGGCGTTAAGTCATGATCCAGCGCACGGTAGCTTCGCGCCACTGGCTTTTCAACCAAGCGCGATGACCAATTATGCGAATCTACGGTTCCTCTCGTACTAGGTTGAATTACTATTGCGACACTGTCATCAGTAGGGTAAAACTAACATGTCTCACGACAGTCTAAACCCAGTTCATGTTCCCTATTGGTGGGTGAACAATCCAACACTTGGAGAATTCTGCTTCACAATGATAGGAAGAGCCGACATCGAAGGATTAAAAAGCAACGTCACTATGAACGCTTGGCTGCCACAAGCCAGTTATCCCCTAAACACCTCTTATGATCGCTCTTATGGCATCTTCCAGGGAGAGGAAAAAATAGACTCGTAAGGAACCATTTAAGGCCTTGTTATAATCCCTCATATAACCTTTTTTTCCCCGAATCCTTTGGTCTGGGTTAATATTTTTACCTTACGGGCACCCCGGTCGATTTCCGGGATTTTTTTTCTCGAGACCCTGGAGAACCAAAAACAATGAATAATAGCCTTTGTTTCAAGCTTCCGTAGAGGTCGTCCCGGGACCCGTGAATTTTTTGCCCGGTTTTTTTACCAATTGCTATTGAGCACCAAAGCACACCCCAAGATCTGTTTCGGCCCCTAAATACCCCTTATGATACATCTTATGCCCTCTTCCTATGAGGGGAAAAAACAGCCTCGTAAGGAACAGCCTAAGGCTTTGTTATAATTCCTCATATGACCTTTTTACCCTAATTCCCTTGGTCTAGGTTCATATTTTTACATTACGGGCACCCCGGTCGGTTTTCGGGATTATTTTCCCGGGACCCCGGAACCCCAAAAAACAGTGATTATTAGCCTTTGTTCCAGGCCTCCGGAGAGGCCATCCTGGAACCCTCACTTTTTTACCCGTTTTTTTTAACACGTGCTATGGACCTCCACAACAAGCCCCAAGATCAGTTTCGGCCCCTAAATACCTCTTATGATCCCTCTTATGGCCTCTTCCTAGGAGTGGAAAAAACAACCTCGTAAGGAACCGTCTAAGGCCTTTATATTATCCCTCATATGACCTTTTCACCCCGAATCTTTTGGTATGTGTTCATATTTTTACCTAACGGGAAACCCGATCGATTTATGGGATTTTTTTTTCTGAGACCCCCGAACCCCAAAAAACAGTGTATATAGCCTTTGTTTCAGGCCTTCGGAGGGGCCATCCAGGACCCACCCCCCCCCCCCAGATAGATTTCGGCCACTAAACACCTTTTATGATTCCTCTTATTGCCTCTTACAGGGAGGGGAAAAAACGGAATCTTAAGGAATCGTCTAATGCCTTGTTGTAATCCCTCATATGACCTTTTCACCCCGAATCCTTTGGTAAGAGTTCATAGTTTTACTTTACGGGCACCCCGGTCGATTTCCGGGATTTTTTTTCCTGGGACCCCGGATCCCCAAAAAACAGTGAATAATAGCCTTTGTTTCAGGCCTCTAGAAAGGCCTTCCCAGGACCTTTCACTTTTTCGGCCCGTTCTTTTACCACGTGCTATGGACCTCCACATCATACCCCAAGATCGGTTTCGACCCCTAGTCACCTCTTATGATTCCTCTTATGGCCTCTTCCTTGGAGGGGAAAAAACAGCCTCATAAGGAACTGTCTTTCACGTGCTATGGACCATTGTAGGACACTCCATGATGGTTTCGACCCCTAAAGACATGTAACCATCCCTCTTATGGCTTTTTCCGGAGAAGGGAAAAATTGCCTCTTCCGGAAACCGAATTAAACCTTTTTATCATCTCTCTTAAGGCTTTTTCACCCTGAATCGCTTGGTCTAGGGCCAAAGTTTCTCCATACAGGCACCGCGGAAAATTTTTGGCAATTTTTTTCCAAGACCCAAGAACCCCAAAAGAAGTGGATAATAGCTTTTGTTTAAGGCAGCCGAAGGGGCCGCACCGGGATCCGTCATTTTTTGCCCCGCTTTTTTCTTCCTGCTATAGGCCACCACAATATTTTCCACGATTGATTTCAGCCCCTAAAGACCTATAATCATGCCACTTATGGCCCACCCCATATGACTCCACAAGATCGGTTTCAACCTCTAAGAACTTGTTACCATCCCTTTGCTAATGATTATTTCTGACATCACGATTCCTTGGTAATGTATACTTTAATCAATAACCTTGAAAAAGACACCCTCTCATGCTTAGTGGTACATCAATTAGCACAAAAAGTGGTACTATGGCAATATGACATGGAGAGTCATTTCTCTCACTTTCTCGGCACGTTGTGGCGACCTAACCTATGACCCTATATTGTCCTAAGGGGTATTTTTACCACATGTTTTCCTCAACCCGGGATGTTCCATGTAGGAGCTTGGTTGAAGGCAGACAACCTCTTTTTGTACTATGTAGTATTTATTGACGGGAGGAAAGGGGGAGCCTCATGCATGTTCTTGGGCTCTGAGGAGCGCATGCACCCACCACAATTGTAGACGCACCCCATAGTTACCAAAGGACTCTCCCATACTTAAAAAATATTAAGGTGCCTAGGCAGCCTCTTTTCGCACTATGTAGTAGTTTTTTGGGAAAAAGGGGATAGGAGGTTAAAGGGGGAGGGATGAATTAAAGCAACGTAAGGCTGAATCTCATCAGATTGTGGCAGCAAGACCACTCTATCACTTACGTACAATACCCCATTGCATAACTAAGTCGTTTGCAAAAGATTCAACCCGCCGCTCGGTAGGAATTGTATGTACTTCATGGCGGCCCTCATGACGCATTTGGTGTGAGGGCTTAGTCTACGACATTTGCCCTTGTGGGCCGTGCTTAAGCCCTTACTATAGGATGGCAATTGGGTGGCGGGCGCATGCGTCTCTTCTGGCCTAGATTCCGACCCTTGATGAATTCTGACACCTCTAGCTTAAAATTCCGAAGGTTTAAAGGATCATTGGGCCACGCTTTCACTGTAATACCCCGTAATTTTATACACGTTATAAAATTAAAATAGTATTTATACGTACATTTTACGTATTTTAAAGGAATAAAAGTATTTGAAAATAATTAATTAAAGGAATTTAATTAATTACGGAGTTTTATTTACTTTATTTTAAAGAAATAAATTTTTATAAGGTCATAAAATAATTTTTATGAAGGTCTTAAAATGTGTGAAAATATTTTGTAAGGCTTTTAAAAGTGTTTTTAATGGGTTGCCATGATTAGTTTAATTATGGGCCCAAAACTAATCCCACTTCAATTAGACCTTTTGGGCTTTTCCTAAACCAACTCTAAATCCTTTTGGGGCTTTAAATA